>REGL01000425.1:212189-223167 GCA_004194395.1 Aurelia aurita complex sp. Pacific | reverse complement strand
ATTATTGCTTTCGTTTTCCCTCCCCAATCAATTCATGAGTCCTTCTTCTACTATACTTGCCCTAATTCTATTTCGTCAACTGTAATACAGTAGGTCTGTAGGTCTATTTTTGACGAAATAGATTTGGGGCAAGTCTATCCTTCTAGATACTTGACAACAGACAAATTCAGCCAACGTTGAAGCTAACTGCACCCACTTCATCAGGTGAGGTGATCAGATACATTTGGAAAATCCACGTGGGGAAATCATCTTTATATCTGTTCATACACTTATCGACCTTATCCACAGTACACTTTTCATGATACGAAGATTTTGGGTTGTATGAAAAAGAAAGTTTGAACAAGAGGAAAATCACGTGAGCTGAAGTGAGTGTACACGATGTTTGCTAGCCAGCGTGCAGACTCTATAGTCAGCCTAGTCAGTGCAGAGCAGGAAAAAGGAGAAGAAAACTGAAGGTGGAGTTGCTGTTTTTAGCGCTGAGCGCTGGGATCACAGAAGTATCATAGACCTAATCGAGTTCGCAATCCCTTGTCATGAGGCTCAAATTGTTGGGCTCTACATGGGATCGAGCCCTGTCCGCCTGAGTGTTCTGGCTGGAATATCAGAGGATTACACCATTGCGCCACAACACCTACAAAGAAAACTTCAAAGCTTAAAAGCTTTCTTCTCCTTTTCCCTCCTTCGCACTGACTGTAGATTCTGCATGCAGGCTAACGCTTCTTGAATTCGTCTATTACAAATGAATGCTCTCAAAAGTCACCAAGAGCTTCATGGCTGACGACACGCGTGCAACTTTGGGTTTTGAAGTTGGTTGCATCAGAAATTAAATCATAGATCATATCTTTATTTATTCATTTTCAGTTAGGCCAGTCGTGTGACACGGAGAGCATCAGAACTTCAAAAATAATTTCACTTTAACGTAAACAAAACTACCACAAAATTTTGTCATGCCACCAGAAGCCAACAGAAAATGAAAGAGCACGAAAATGGAATCATAACGAGGAAATGGCCACAAAGGAGATTTTGTAATGAATCAAGTTGGATTTTTCTGTGGCTTTATTGAAAAGAACCTTCAGAAGTGAGTTGATCATAACACCGCCATGATAGATGGTGCAAAGAGGTCATCTAAGGAGGACATCTCATTGATGATCAGTTTTCTATGTTATTATGATGAATAAAAAAATGCAACTGTTGGAAATTATTGGGGGGGGGATCTGGGCCCGACCAGCCCCAATAGTTGCTAGGGGCCTGGGTCCATGCATCCATATTCCTGTATCACATAATACTGTTTTTAGAGTTATAAATGAAGATTTTCTGTTCATAAATCATAAGTTGTTGTCTTCTGCTACCAAACATCCAGATAAGTGGGTAAATATTAGAAATCGGGGTTCGTGGGCTTCATGTTTCTGCGTCTGCAGAGCCATTGGTCGTCGGGAAAACCAAACTTCCCAAATCGTAAAGACCATGAAAGTATGAGAAATAGAATGCCATGTTATGAATACCTCTTTGAATGCCCTTTCCCTTGGTCGGAAGTTATAAAGTAAGAAGTTGGTTTCTTTTCAAAACACGCTAGTCCAATTTTCTTCTTAAAAATTTTTCTTTACGTGTATGCTATCAAGACTGCAAAACAAAGATTATTTGCTTGTACCATTAATAGCATGATACTGGGAAATTGATGCCAACAATATGATGCTTTTTTGCGTCAAAATGCGCTTACTTATCAAATGAAATTATTGAGTTAACTAGCTTATTTAGTTGTGCCAAAAGTAGAATCCTACCAAACAACTCCGGCAATACAATTTAAACAGATATCTATCCCGGGGTCATCTTGTGTTTTCAAGACAAAAGAATTTCCTATGCATTTCGCAATCTCCAAAAATAATAAAAAATCCAAGAGTATTTCGAGACTAGACATTCAAGAATAGCAGCAAGTTTAATAAGATTTTTGGATGCAAGGATTCTCTTTTGTAGAGATGCATTCCCCTACGAAAATCTGATTAAACTAGACAAATTAAATGCCCGAGGGAGATGTGTAAATATGGCCTTCTTCTTTAGATCAATCGACATGTTTGCTCTTAAAAACAATTTTTGAAATGCACAACGAGCGAGTTAGCTACATGGGTTTCAGAGAAACTTTTGCGGCTTTCTTTGTTTTGAATCAATGGTTGAGAGAATTTCCTTCGTCTGCGATTACTAATCGCTTTGAATTGAGGTGTCAATCATAAGCAATTAATGCTATTGTCTTAAAAAAATCTGTCCTTGTTCAATAGCGTGAATTGCTTTTGTTCACACCTGAATTCAAAGCGATTTGCGATTGCAGACAAAGGAAATTCCCTCAACCAGTAATTCAAAACAAATGAAGCCGCAAAAGTTTCTCTGAAATGAAACCCAGGCAGCTAGCGTGTTCGTTGTGCATTCCAGACAGTGTAGCCTGCGTGCAGACTCAACTATCCTGAAGTCTACACTTTAGGATAGTTAAGTCTGCACGCAGGCTAAGACGGTGCTTTTAAGAGCAAACTTGAGCATTCATCGAAAGAAGAAGAACATATCTACACATATACCAGGACCATTTTATTTATTTGGTTGAGAAGCTGAGCAGTAAGTATTTTAAGAACACCCAAAAAAAGAGACTTGAATCGCCTCCCAATCGGCTTTTTAACCAGACAAATAAAATGCCTGCGGTATAGATATCCTTTCTTCTTTCAATATTAGCTCCTAATTGCTCTCAAAAACAATTCCTGGAATGCACAACGAGCGAGCTAGCCACCTGGGTTTCAGAGAAACTTTTGCGGCTTTGTTTGTTTCGAATTACTGGTTGATAGAATTTCCTTTGTCTGCGATCGCAAATCGCTTTGAATTCAGGTATGAACAAAAGCAATTCACGCTATTGTCTAACAAAATCTGTCCTTGTTTACCGCATGATGGTAATGAATAAATGCGATCCCCCCTTTCGCTGTTTTTGCGATACTCATGCTAATGTCTTGCAAAATCTGTCCTTCTTCATGTGGTAGACAACTTAAAAATTTCCATGATCAAATCCACTTTCAGTTGGGAATAAAAACACAAATTAATAAGCGTAAAATAGATATTGCGTTTTGAATCAAACCCAACAAACGAAAACATTCATTTCAAACGAAATTTCTCATTTGAGTGAAAAATATTTTTGGCTTTAAACATCATTTTCCTCCGTTGATAGGATGAAAGTCGAATTAAGAAATTTAATAAGCACGCTTTCATTGCGAGCAAACTAGAAATATCATGCCGACAAATACATTGATTTGCTAATGAGAGATTTAGAAAAGTAATGCATATGTTCGCCATCTGTGGGCTATAGAAAATTGACGCGAGAAGTGGCCATGACAACAGAAAGTACACAGTGGATCTTGTCAACTGAAATCAACATTTTTTCTTATCAGTTCCACTAATGCGGTGTGGATCCATACGGTTTCATCGCGTCCTAAGTAACCCTGTTTAGCTTCGTCCCATCTTCGCTGAGCAACACCCAACTCAAGACTGCAAAATGCTTTGCTTTGATGTTTTGACAGGAAATGCCAACTTTACAGTCGAAAACGTGTTTTATCTGTCTACTTTTGTATGGCTTTTTGAAGCACCACCGTGTGACCCAAAAGATTTCACGAGCTATATCGCACATTGCTCCATGAAAACAAATGTTATGGACAATAACAAGGTACTAGCTTGTGAAGTTTTTTGGTTCACCCGGAACAGACTACGTAGGTTGTGTCATAACTGATGACCAGATTTACTGTAAATTGTATCTGTAAGGTCAACTGAGATACCTTGAAAAAGGAGGAGATATTTCAGGCCGTTTCTTTGTCAACTAGCGGGTAAAAAGGACACACGATTGACACGGTCGCGCGAACAATGTTCACCCAGGTTCAACATGAAGCGTTGCGGTGTCTACGGCAACGCTCTTTGGTGCCTCCCTTTCAAAACGTCAAACAATCACCAACTTCTGATTGGTTTAAAATGAACATCAAAGCGCATCCTGTCCAGCATTCAAGGAATAACAACTAGTTGGGCGTCTCCTGAAATCTATTCTTGCTCCGTTTGGCTGAAGAGTGGTCGCAAACACAGAGGTTCAAAGCTTAAAGCCAGAAAAGATTCTTCGAGGTACAATTCACTTAATTAATCATCTATTTGTTTGCGATGTTGCATATTTCTTTCATGGATTTCGTATTTTAGTATTTGATAAACATGGAAAGTTTTCCTTAATAACAACAAAATGTCAATACCAAGAACGAATGCTATTTTCCAATGAAAAACTTTTAGTGCCTCGAATTTTCAGGTATCATATCATATCATATATCCTGCTGATTTCTGCATCGTTGTGCCGTTGTGGAAACTTTTTATGCTGGTGGTAGGAATGTTCATTACTTTGGCTATTCGAAGAGTAGCACATATTTAAGCGGAGAAAACGATTTTAGCGATTTCGTTAAGAGGAATAGTAGAGTTGTTTTTGTATATCAGTAAAATTCAAAATAGACGAAAAACAAAACTCAGATTTAGTTGCTGTTGAGGTGGAGGGAAAAACATAACGTTATCGAGTTGCCTTCACACCCAAAATCACAAATTTACTTTTACTTTACGATGGAAATAAACCTTACACCAGGGGAAACCCCGGGGAAAAGACTAAAGCCCAAAGAGTAAAGTTGAGTATTGCAGTCCTTTTAGCGCTTTTCTCGTATACGTTTTATGCCTAGAAAGACCATCATGGTACACATGTCTGTCTCGTTAGAGACATTTGCACCCCAATGTTTGCACAAAGTAGAGAAAGGGAATTGTATCGATTGCAAATACTTCCTGTCATGCCTACCAAGAGAGAGAGAGAGAGAGAGAGGGGGGGGGGGGGGAGATGCCCAAAGCCTAGACTTCTTAACAGCGACCCTTGTTAAATTGGTCGTTTCCCCTGTTTTATCTGGGAACCCAGGAGGCGTGATGTACCGAAATGAACTGGAAAATAGCTTTGAAATAATTCTGGGACCCCATTTCTCCCGGCGGGAGGAGGACAATGACTTGATGAATGGGAGTCCACTGCCCGGTTTTCTAGCTGCCCATTTCTAACTGCCAAAATTTGCCTTCGTTCCCACTTTTATGATTAATTTTGGCCGAAAAGTGCCCATTTCTAACGCTCTTTTCTGATTTTAGCACAAATGATCTATTATTAAGGGAATCCTGCTGAAAATAACCCACATGTGCGGCACATACCTGTATCCTGAACATGTTACATACCCCCAGGGCCATTTCTGCTCTATGTCCCAGTCAAAGTGAAGGCTTTTGGCGAGCCAGCTTCCCGGAGTACAAAATATCAAATTCTTGCAAAGTGAAGACCAAACAGAACACAAATTGAAAGCTTTTTCGGATGCACGAGTCATCAAGCACCATCCATATGATTTGAATTGTTCTTAACCTTCTATGTAGGTTTGCCGAAAGATGAACATTTTCATTATCATCAGCTTGATTTGTGGGGCATGGATATCCACATCTTCTGCCAACCATGCAAGTATGTATATATTTATCACCATTTTCACTTGGAATTGTAACAGAAATATTTTCTAGTCAACGAGCAGTTCAAGTTTGTAGCTCTACCCAAGGGACAAAACACTCCAAACATCTCGTACACATTCGTGCACACAAATCCTAAGAAATATTTAAAAATACAGCCAAATCGCGGAAAATCTTGAAAATCTCAAAGTTTTCACAAGAACTTAGAAATCCGAGAGAGAATCCTAAAAGTCTTCGGAAATCTCAAAGAATCCCAAACGTATTACCAAAAACAAAATTGAAATTTTCACATGTAAATTAGCTTTTGGCGATCTTTGACTGATAGATTAGCATTTTAGATTTGAATATCGGCTGCCTACTTTTTATTCCACAGCTCACCAGACATGTTAACTTTTTTTTACTCGTCCGATATCGCATGTAGGCTAGACTTTCCCAAGTCTATTTCGTCCACTGTAATGAGTCTATCTGAAAGTACATGTAGGTTTACAATGTTTCTTTTCAGGCAAGTGCTTGCACGCCCACAATGTATTCCGCGCTTTGCATGCTGGGACAAAGAATCTGCGATGGGACCCAGCACTTGCATACGAGGCTCAGGTATGGGCTAAGAGGCTCGTTGGCTTGAATGCCATGCAACATTCTCGCGTGAAAGGCCAAGGTGAAAATATCTACTACAAAAAGGGACAAAGAGCTGGGACTTGTGCTGAAGCAGTGCATGCATGGTAAGGTGTAGCAGGTCTTAATTAGAGTTATTACAATGTGCTTATCAATCGAATTGAATTGCTTTACCTACTTATATATTGAATTGAATTTATCACTCAAACAGATGTTTTTGGTATTTGCGAAAAGTTTTCGGTAAAATCCTCGCACATTAGCTTTGTCCTCGTTTTCGCAAGAACAGGTTTGATGTTTACTGTCATTTTGTTTATTCAACACCACTACGTGACTTCTTAAGCTAAGGCTTGCATTTTGTATATAGTTTCATCTGCTGTTGCTCCTACGACAAAAGCTGTTATGTCATCAGCGTACAGATGTACCTCTCCAGATGAAATTGATTCCGATATGTTATTCATAAATATAGAAATGCAAAGGACTTTATGGTGTTTGGTCTAAAGTCTGTCTAACGTTAGATGTCACGCGTGCTTTGCGATAACGCAGAATTACTCATGCAAAACACTTCAATGGCTTTTATTCGCGAATAGTTTCACGTGACATACAATTCGAAGACCGATTTCAGTTTGCAATAACATTTGATAATCTCTATCTAGAAACATTTAAATCGCCACAGAATCTAGATTTAGTTTACAAAGGCTGTGAACAAGTTAAGATTTGTTTTATTTTTAGGTACAGTGAAATAAAAGACTATAACTACAACTACCCTGGCTTTTCTTCCGCCACTGGTCACTTTACGCAAGTTATCTGGAAGGGGTCAACCTACGTTGGTGTAGGGATAGCAACGAGTAAACGCAACGGACAGATTACAACTTTCATTGTTGCGAAATATGTCCCACAAGGGAATATGAGAGGACAATTTAAGAAAAACGTTTTACCTAAGACATCAGGTAAGACATCTGAAATTACCCTTCTACTAATTTCTCTAGCTGAGTCAGAAAGATTTATCCACTGTTTGGCTTCAACTGAATTTTCAAGATTTTTCTCATAATTCTAGTTGCAACATTTCCTTCTGAAAACAGGAATTAGCCGAAAATCAAATTTCTTGATATGCCCCAAAACGGCAACAAATGGCTTGTTCACAATCATTTTGATTCAGACTTTTCGCTGCCCACCATCCAAGAGTTCCCGTGTCATTAGAAAGCAATGCCTGAGCTAAGAAAACATAATTTTACCATTTTGCTTGCTGAAACATTGATCAAATTGTGCAAATCCCACCAGGGGTGTACGGGGGCGCATTACTCTTCTGAAAAGGCGTGCGAGGTTGAAAAAATAGGATTTTTGGGGATTTTTCATGGATATTTCGTGAGACAAAAGCATCAGCAGCAGCAGTAGTAATACAAGAAGTAGAGTAACTTTGAATTTTGTCTTGTAGACTGCAGCAAATCAGTTAAATTGTCTTTCTTTTTGCAGCGAAAATGCCAACTATCTATCAAATTGATCCTTCACGTATGTATCAAACTTCAGCTTCTACCATGGGTTGTAGGATAAATTTAGGTTCCCATGAATGAACTAAATTGGTATCAAACAAAGAATATAAATCCCCTTACTGGGACATTCACCTTGGCTAGACCCACCTCGTTGTTAGACTTGCTCCAAGTCTATTCAGTGGACCATCAGCAATAAAAGAATATAATTTCTTCTGCGGGGGCGTAAGCTACTAAGGTGACGCTGCGAAGGAGAAATGAGAACGAAACTGAATTGCTCCAAGTCTATTCAGTGGACCATCAGCAATAAAAGAATATAATTTCTTCTGCGGGGGCGTAAGCTACTAAGGTGACGCTGCGAAGGAGAAATGAGAATCGTTCTCACTTCTCCTTCGCAGCGTCACCTTAGTAGCTTATGCCCCCGCAGAAGAAATTATATTCTTTTATTGCTGATGGTCCACTGAATAGACTTGGAGCAAGTCTACCTCGTTGTTGAAAATAACCGCGAAAGTATCAAATTTCAAAATCTCCTTCCTAGCTACAACGCCACGCAGGGAAAGAAGAGGCGAGGGAGAGGAGGAGATTTTGAAATTTGATACTTTCGCGGTTATTTTCAACAACGAGGTGGGCCTAGCCAAGGTGAATGTCGCAGTATTAGACCTGAAAGAAGCTTATTTGCTGCCCCAGAAGGTAAACAGAAAGATAAACACAAGAGAGATACGAGGTGATTTATATTCTTTATTTAATACCAATTTATTTCATTGTTGGGTACCTAAATTTATCCTACAACCAAAGCTCATACGTTTAAAATTTCGATATTTGAGTTTATTAACAACATTGCCAGAAACATAAATGTATTTCCTGGCCCTATGACGACTTTACACTGACTAAAAAGTCGTATTTAAATGCTTTTACCTATCCCAAGCTGTCCTACTTTATTGTTGTCTTCGTTTGGCTTTTTAAATGGCATGTATCCAATTCCAATGTTTTCTCAAGTTGAAATAAACCTTGCTTCGCTATCGCCATTTTGTTTTTCTCGAGAGCTAAACGAAAGCGAGGTTGTTATCAGCACCCTAGGATCTTAATTTAGGACTATACCGGCCACAAATTGAGAACATTAAGAAATTGGACCGTAACAAGTCGTTGCAACCTCCCCAAGGGCCCCAAGAACTTGATGCCGAAGAAATGTACCTGCACTGAATGGATCAGGCTCGTTTCGACAGCGCCTAGAAATTTGCTCACACGAAGCCGTTTTAAAGATGTGCCAAGTTCCGTTTCAAAATCTCCTGGTAAAAAAATTGCCATTTTCGTGTGAACAGGAGGCCCGCCTGTCACATTTTCACTGTTTTCAAATCGTGCACAGGCATCGTGTCAACGCAGTCTCTCCAAGCTCTAAGTCACTCCTTTACCGAACGAACAATACTAGTGGAATTTGAAACAGAAAGAAACTACCTATTTCTGAAACCCTCCAAGAAGCTTGATCATCTCCCTGGATTCTTGTACCCTGTGTTCTGTGGACCAAGGCCTACTTTTCCCACTCTTGTCATTTTTCATGCCATGCCTCGGTACTCTAGACTTATGACAATGAGTCTCTTGTTTCCCTGTGCTCTTTGACTTCAAGATGGCGCTATACAAGGGATTCATCGTAATAAGTCTACCGGTACTCAGCGCAGCGTATGCTTTCGGTAGCAAAGCTTCTATGACAATATTTGTCTATTTCTCTTCCAGTTTGCAGAGATGCAAAGAGCAAATCTATGTGTAAAATGTACTTTGATTACAAGTTCTGCGTTAAATACAGGAAGTATATGGGTGATTACTGTGCCAAGACTTGTGGAATATGCTGATTTCATGGACCAACTAACATTTTTGTTTGATCCAATGCTGTTAAATGCTACTTTTTAAGTTGTTGTACTTTCTTATGTCTTCATTCTTCTGTATCGGCATGGGTATTGTGGACACGATTTGTGTCGATCGTGTCCACAATACCTGGCCTAAATGTTACTAAATGAATGAATGTAGTTCGTTTCCTTGCTCGTCTTCATTTCATGAGTATTTCTGCTCTCTTGCCTCGGCAGCCATTCTTGCTTGCTCAAATTCAACGGCCTAAGGTTTTTGAACAGTGATCTGGGAACTAGTGAAAAATGGGATCTAGTGAAATGAGTCTAATAAATCTAGTGAAAAATCTTTTTGAGATAGTATGAGACTCGCGAGATATCTTAGTTTTCTTTGGGGGTACTTGCACCGATTGTGCCTTCGTCTTATTCTTATGCTAGACTTATGACGTTTCGTCCCTTGTTTCCCTGCGTTCTTTGATTTAAAGAATATCACTTGCTGAGCATATGGAGAATAGCCTGCGTGCAGACTCGACTATCCTAAATAGGATAGTCGAGTCTGCACGCAGGCTACAAGCTTTGGGCCTATAGTGGTAAAGTGGTTATTGAATGCTTCCGCTATTTCCTTTTGCTTTTCAACCAGTTGACCCTCGTACATAACGGATATGGGAGTCGTGGAGCATTGATTTTTGTTTAAGACTTTGTTAATCGTTTTCCACATCTCCTTAGGGCTATTCGAATTCTCATCTATCAGCAGGGCATTTTTTAAGGATTTTTGAGTGGTGGGGCATTTTTCAAAAGGGCCCACGCTCACCACCAGAACATGTACAGGGTTTATAGACAGGTGCTTCAGATGTTGATATGCGCTAAAATATCCAGGTATTGTTGCAAGGGCTAGATGGGTTGCTTCAAACATGTATCTTGAAGGCATCTTTTTGGTTAAGATGTGTTCTTACCAAGGACATTAGCTCAGCGGCGTGGCAAGGATAAATTAAGTGGGGGAGGTATGGGAATGTGGGGGTCTGGGGGCAAGCCCCAAGGAAAATTTTTGGGGCAACATCCTCTACTTTGGCTTAGAATGCATCTCCCAATATCATGCTTGCCACAAGCGACAAGAAAACTTTGCTATTTTTGTGACAGTTGTCCTATAAATCAGAGGGAGGAAAATTTTTTGAAAAAAGATCCTTTATTTTGGCTTAGAATGCATCTCCCAATATCATGCTTGGCATTAGCGATAAGAAAACTTTAATAGTTTTGTGACAGATATCCTATGAATCAGAGCACGAGAAAAATTTTTAAAGAAAGACCCTTTACTTTGGCTTAGAATACATCTCCCGATATCATGCTTGCTAGTGCTAAAATGGAAGATTTGACATTTCTCGGAAAATTCTTACCCCGCAACCTATACCCAGCTATTTTCTCTTCGGTTTTAAAGGAATCTCGAGGACCATCTTTCGACAAAAGTAGGGGTGCAATTGCCCCTCCATACCCCCCGTGGCTACCGCACTGCTTAGCTACGTTAAATTT
>REGL01000425.1:166183-201300 GCA_004194395.1 Aurelia aurita complex sp. Pacific | reverse complement strand
TTTTTTTTTTTTTTTTTTTTTTTTTTTTTTTTTTTTTTTTTTTTTTTTTTTTTTTTTTTTTTTTTTTTTTTTTTTTTTTACTTGCTTTTGGTAACCACTTTTATGATTAATTTTGGCGGAAAACTGCCAATTTTAACCACTTTTTGCGAATTTCAGCGAAACATCACGCAGCATAATTTACATAGACAATTTTCTCCGTTCCAATTTTTTATTTTTATTTTTAAACTGACAAAGGGATTCTGAATTTCGTATAGTTGGTGGTTTCCCCCTCTTATCATTTCTTACTTTCCGGTACTCAGTATGCTTCCAGTATGCTTCCAGTGGCAAAGAGTCTATGATAATATTTGTCTTTTCCTTTCCAGTTTGCAGGGATAATGACCCACAAGTAAATATTTGTCAACTGCTCGTCGCTGCTGAGGCCTGCAAAATGCACAGGAAGGTTATGGCTGATTACTGTGCGAAATCGTGCAAAATGTGCTGATTTAATGAACCAACTGACATTTTTGTTTGATGCAATGCTGTTAAATATTACTTTTTGGTGTACTTTCTTATACCTTCATTCTGTTGTATCGGGCGGGCGGGCAGTTACTTGTTTGTGCAAAAAATTTACTGCATCTGGCAAGCTCCTTTTGAGGAGTTCTTACCTTAAGTTGGACTTGCGCCAAGTCTCGCTCTTGATCAATAAATACGGGAGGGGAAATGAGTTAATTCCCCCCTGTACTCATTTCCCCTCCCGTATTTATTGATCAAGAGTGAGACTTGGCGCAAGTCCAACCTTAAGTCTGTGGTTTCCCTGTGCTCTCTGACTTGATAATGTCGCTTCGGTGAACAGAGACTCACAGCCCACTCACAGTATTACTCTGAAAGTCTTGACCCCATTTAGGCCCTGGCCACAATTATTTGTGATCAGCTAGCAAGATTCGATGAATTCCATTCGATTAAGCTTCAATGGACAGTGTGAATTTTACTCTACTATATTAAAGGAGGGGGGGGGGGTTCTTGGCAAAATCAAAATTTTTGGGTAGGGAACTGCCGCGAGCATGTTAAAAGTGGTACCGTTGGCTAGACTAATTCTTGGAAAATGGTACATTTGCTAGACCAATTTCTTTCATAATACCCTTAGCTTTGGCTACACCAATATTGTACCATAAGTTTCTTACAAGCCATTCAATGCAAAGAAAAATGTCATAGAATTTTACACCCACCATTTTAAAGATTTGAAAGATTTGAGCCGTATGGTGCATAACAGAGAATTGGGATCCTCCTAAAGTTTATTCTCTCTAGGAGCTCCTCAAAAATAGTCACAAAACGGCAGAGCTGAAAGTTTCAACAAAGGTACGTTTTAACATCTTCTACTACTTGGGAAGCATGTTACCAATCAACCATTCCATTTCATTAAAACATAAAGACTTGCTACACAATTACTGCAGCGTCGTCCTTACAAAACTGCAGGCTAATTAATCTAAACAAGGGCGCCTACCTTGCAGGAAGTGTGTTTATTCCCAGTACTGTACCTTTGACCCAGTACACAGAGTGACCCAGTAGACATAGTAATTGGTGTCCTGTTGAAAGGATTTTCAAATTCTNCATAGTAATTGGTGTCCTATGACCCAGTACACAGAGTACTCATTGGTGTCCTATGACCCAGTACACATAGTACTCATTGGTGTCCTATGACCCAGTACACAGAGTACTCATTGGTGTCCTATGCCCCAGTACACATAGTAATTGGTGTCCTGTTGAAAGGATTTTCAAATTCTAACACATGTTAGTGTTGACCAATCAAAAAATCACGCTGTCTGGTTCCCTGTGGCCAACTCGTATAACAGTTGATCTGGTATTACATCAACACCGGAATTTGAAACCACAAAGTTATTCATACGTCTGACCTTGACACGACTGACTCTGTGTACTGGGTCACGGTACAGTAGTGGGAATAAACGCAGTTCCTACAAGGTAGGCGCCCTTGATCTAAACAATTATAATTACAGCAAAACTAACAGCAATGATACGAACAAACTACCACTGAAAAAAGTAATAATAGAGTGGACAAAAACAAAGATAAAAATAACAATAACAATAATAAAATGAACGAATAACTAAATCTAAGTTAGTGGCAATAACGCAGAATGGTAGTTGTTGCTGTCACGGTCCGGTCTGTAAGCTGTTATTTCGAGACTTAAAGTACTGATCTACTGGGTCCCAAGAAATAAGAGATTTGGCCGGGCGGGCCTAGCGAACACATTTAGCTATTATCAAATAACGTTCCTCGATAGTTAGCTTAAATAAATATTCCTTTGTTCTTGATCTTGATGCTTTGAGAGTTGAAATATCAATCTTAAAAGTTCAAATTTGCCTCCACGCCAAAACCAGAGCTTTGGTCTTTTGGCCTAAGCAATAAGTGCTTTTAGAGTTTGATTAGGCCAGAGCGCCAAAGCTCTGGCTTGTAGGTGACAGCGAATTTGTACTTTCAACATGACTTGAGTTTGTAATTGACTTGACTTGATAACGAGTACAGGCTGGAAACATCGCATTTGTTCACGTCCTCTTTATTATTATATTCAAGGCTATGTTATATTTATAATCTAAATCTACGTGGACATTTTAAGAATCATAGCCACGCGTACAAAACAACTGAATTATTTATTTCTTTATTATTAGGACTGAAATTATTCATTGATTATATTGTCGTTTAATGGTTATGGCATACGCTACAAACATATTTTTGTTGCTTATTTATGGCAGAGGAAAGGCAACCAAAGTTTTTTCGGACACACTGTAGTAAAATACGCCAAAATACACAAAAATACATACATGTTCCTTTGGGGTAAATTAAAATGTCTACCATTCTAAAAGCCAAAACTAACAATCTCGAAAAGAATGAAAAACGTAATGAAAAAGAAACAAACAAACGACAAACGATCAAGAACATGTCCAGCACTTAACCAGTCTCTGTTGTCTTCCCCTTTATCATTTGACGTTAAGTCAACAACATCATTTGCGTGGATCGCATCTCGCAGCCACAAAAGACGACATGCAAACGACACAACTCTCCTCAACACGCGTGGCATTGGTCGTCGCTTCTTGTGATGCAAGTTCAATACGATTGAAGTGAGCAGAAGTGACGTGATCATGAAAAATAAATTGAGTCTTCCATAATACAAAACCGGGGGTTCCTCCTCCATTTCAGGCAACTGATCCATCGTATATTGTATTGTTAGCATCATTGTAAGAAGGGCTGTCATCGAAAATCCAACACGTTCCCCCGTCTCAACTGGTAAAATATAGCTAATCACGGTTAGCGATGACAGGAGAAGTACGGGGGTAACGATTTTCCTCTTGAGATATTTTGGCCTGCGAGTTACGTTGAGAACTAGATCAAATCCCAAGCGTCCAAATATGTTATTAACACGTTGGTGACCTGAAAAAGCACAAAAATACTTTAATTTGTAAATATATCAAATATCAAATAAGAAAGTATCAGTAAAGTGAAGTAGATGCAAATTCGTGAATCTTGCCTGGAAGTTCGCTTTCCAGATAGGATTGCAAAGTTAACCAATAAATAAATAAATAAATACAAATGCAGAAATAAAGAAATACAAAAGCGTTTGCCTAATTTGAACCTCCGTGAATTCTCGTTGAATCATGTGGAACCATCACTGCAGTGTGATTACCGTTAGATGGGCAAATATTGGAAACATAGAAACCAAACATGTATTCGTGAAGCTCGACTACAAGTTGATTTTTCTCGAGGGGCGTATCACTCTCCAAAAATCTCGTACACCTGTGGCAAAAATCCTTTTGTTTTCAAGAAAAATCCATAAAAAATCCCTAAAAATCCTATTGTTTAAAAAAATCTCGTACGCTTTCACAGAAGAGTGATACACCCCTCGATTTTTCTGATTGCTAAATTAACCAAGAGAAAGAAAGGCAAACATACTTTTCAAATTCCAAGCTCCATTAATACTGGTATTATTATGTTGAACTATAGATACAGTGTGATCTCCATTTGATGGGTAAACATTGTGAACATAGAAACCAAGCCAGCATTTGTGAAGTTCGGCTGGAAACTTTGTGATATCAGTCTTGCAAAGACCCCAGGTTGTTGCAATTAATGAAAATGCACAGCTACCATCTTTTTTTATTTGTAACGGGCTCGCTCCTTTTGTTGCAATCGATCTCCCGCTGAAAAAACAGAAGTATCATTTTCAGAATCATCCAATTCCAAGGGCAATGGGAAGATAAAAACGACTAGAAACAACCCTTTTTCAATTTGGGCCTAAGAGCAATGTCGATTTGTAGCTGGATAGCTCTGACAAGTTGACAGTTGGATACGAGAGTAGGCTAACAGACTCAAGGTGTTGTGGCGCAGTGGTGTAATCCTCTGACTTTGCAGCCAGAACAGTCAGGCGGAGTGGGTTGGATACCCGGTAGGACCCCACCACATGAGCGTTATGACTAGGGGTCGCGGACTCGATTAGGTCTGCTCTATTTCTGCGATCCCAACGCTTGGCGTTGAAAAACGCAACTTCACCTTCACAAGAATAATAACCATGGCTTAACATAGAATTGATATAAAGAATGCCTTAAAGCCAACAAAGGACTGAAGGTATTGTGGGCTTTAGACATTTGCGGTGATTGAGGCTTTGGGCCTATATTTCTATCTTCCCACTGCTCTTGTTAATATTGGGCATATCAACTGTAAGTTGAAACGACAACTGGAGTGAGCTATAGAGAGGAAATCATCGATGCTAAGAAGCTCTGTTGTTTGGCTATTCGAATCAAACTCCCTTGTATTCCTGTGTGTTAATGCGCCTTCATAGAAGAAAACTAGCACACAGGAATACAAGGGAGTTGCATTCGAATGACCAAACAACAAAGTTGTTAGGCCTATTGAAGATACGGGTTACGACGAAACAAAGAAGACAACAAAGATCAAGACACGGTAAATGAATATTCAATGAAAACATGGGTATCCTAACACAGCATAGCTTCCAAATCTTTAACTCCGCGAAAAAGGTGGGTGTAAAATTCTGTGATCTATTTCTTCTGTTTGAGTGGCTTGAAACAAACTTTAGTTACTTGTCTTTAATTCTACCGTTGGACATTTCAGAAGTTCTGAATATTTTTCGAAATTTCAGCGTATGTTACATTTCAACTCATTTGAGGGTGTGACGTCATCAAATGTCTAAATCATAAACCAGAAAAGTGACCGACGTTTGCTTGATACCGTATTGTAGACATCCATAAACTATGGTTTTCTTGAAAATTATTTCATGTGGTGTCAAACAGTTTAGAAGTTACGATGGTTTTAAGTTCTTTTGAAAATTTTTCTTGAATTCTTGAAAAAGTAGAAAAACACTCTAATTTTGAAAATATTGAAGATTTCAGAAAAGTCCAACGGTAGAATTATTGAGAAATAGCTGAAGTTTCTTTGCAGTCATTCAGTTCAAAGAAATAAGTAACTGAATTTTACACCAGCCTTTTAAAAGATTTGAAACCTATGCTTCCTAACACCCTTGCTCTATCAATGAAATTGTGCACTTACGAATTGTAATGGAAAACGTTAGGAACCCAAACATTAGTCGATTTGGTGACAATCTGCTCAATCGAATCGAATCGACTACCATTCCAAGAAAGCTGGTGATTTTTCCAATACTAAAAAAAATCACAAAGAAATGGAACTTTACAAATAAAATAAGCTACAAGCGAAAAAGTGATGAATTAAAGGAAACAGACATATGTATATTGAGTGGCCACTATACATAGGCTAAAGAATGCCCACATACCCATTGTTTCTTTAGCTGTTCGGGCTCCGTCGTCAAACAGTAAAAAAATCCGTAAACTCGCACGTGTCGCCGATTATCCATTGTTCATCCATTGTTCTCTGCAGTTTGTTTGGTGGCTTCACCCAAGCCACCAAAAAGCTACCGTTAAAAATCCACTTATATCCGAGCAATCGTAGAAGATATGAATGCTTGGTTTGTTCCTTAGTGAAGTACAAGGATTAATGCCCAAACAGCAACTTTCATTTTGGAAAAAATACGAAAATCCTGTGTGATATCACCTTTCAAAAAATTGCAAAAATCATCGTTTTGTTTACATTTTGACGACGGAGCCCCTTTAACAAGATATCTTGCTGTGACCAGTGTCAGATGAAAAGAATAGAGTATACTCACTACATTGATCACTATTGACGCGGTTACCGTCGACTTTCGTATGTCCTGTTCATAAAAAATAAAAAATAATTGATTCTTAAGCAACAGAAACATATTCAACAGTTGATTTGATCTAAAGTACCATAGAGGTTTCAATCTAAATCAATTCTTTTTAGCATTAGTTGTAAAGTTATATTGTAAAGTTTGACATGGCCCCCTGTAAAGAAGACCTCTCGATTGATGGGGCTATGGTGCAAAAATAATAAAAACAAAGCATAAAAGCCTATCTCGAATAAGATGTCACGTGCAAAAGTCCGTGAACAAAATTAATTCCATTGTTATTTCCCTAATAATAAATTGAAGCAGAAAATTGAAAAAGAACAGTTCTCAAACAATTCATTCCACATCATCAAGTGCCCTGATCATAACATTAAACTTGAGGTCCAATCGAGACAAATTATGGGCATACTTCGTGCCGATAAAGCAGCAAACTTTATGGGGAAATTGAAGCAAAAAATTGAAAAAGAACTGTTCTCAAATAATTCATACCACATCATCGAGAGCTCTGATTATAACATTAAACTTGAGGTCCAATTTCGAGTCAAATTATGGGCAATACTTTGTGCCGATAAAGCAGCAAACTTTGTGGGGAAATTGAAGCAGAAAATTGAAAAAGAACAGTTCTCAAATAATTCATACCACATCATCGAGAGCTCTGATTATAACTTTAAACTCGAGGTCCAATTTTGAGCCATCTAACGGCTCCGGAAAAACCATGGGATCGTAATCTTTGAATAATTCTTTTCTCAGCTGATTTTCTGGAAGTTGAGTAGAACTGATGAGTGCTCCTGCATTCCCTGAAAGAAAAGATAATTTTGATACTTATAAAGTCATCTGACACCATCAGAATAATAAAAATTTCCTGAAATGCAAAATTGAACTCACAATGTGATTCCTTGTATTCGTGCAATAATTTTGATCTGATAATTTCATTTTCTCTACCATCCTGTTCAATGAGAGATACTGAAACTTGTGCAATGAATCTAGTGTGAAATCATAATTACATAAATCTAAAATATACTTACCAAGAATGGCTGCCACGAGTAACAACATTTTCGTGAAGTTTGACATCTTACGTAATTTGAATGGCGTTACTACCTACAGAGATAAAGAAATACTTCAATTCATTTTGTCAAATTTGTTGTTTTTGAGTACCTAATTCTCCCAATTTCTCTTGGTGTATGCTAATTTAAACGACTATGCCTCTTCTTAAGACCAAGAGGGAGGTAGGTGTGTGAGGAAAGAAACACGAAATAGATTTGAAGAGAACTAATGGAGATACTCACAAACAGTATTGCTTCCTTTACAAATCTAGCTGTCATCAGTTTTTAATGCCTGGCCCTGTGGATGGCTTGTACATCAATGATTTGATAGCAGAAACAGTGCTCTTTGAAAGTGTCTGTTTCCCTGCTTGAAGTCCTTTGCTGTGAATTGAATTCGCCCTTACAAGCTGTCCAAAACGCTTTCACATGCACGCATATATTTCTCGCCTGTTAACATACAGTCTTAGAAGACTGCACAACCGTTGCCTCTATATATATAGGGATTTCTTGGCAATTAAAAATGGAAATGAAAAATGGTTGGCACGGGGGTTTCGATTGTTAAAATATAGTCAATAGAAGAACGATATGGACTATGATTAAAATCAATGGCCTGTTGTGGATGTTAACTTGGATTCAAGTTGGATCATATTTGGATTGGGAATTGATTTAAAATGGCTTCAAAATTGATTTCTTCAAACATTCTTACAAATTAGAACGAGTAAAGCTTGGTAAAGCAGTCATCTTGATCTATGCTTTGTTGGTAAGATAGTGCTCTGAACTGACGAGCATAGGAATCAAATCTTTAAAAAACATTGTGCGATTGGTCAATGCATATTTCGTTTGTTTTAATGAATTAAAAGAAACTTCGAGTATTTAGTTATAAATGTTTAGTGGCAACTTTTGATATCTTGATCATTTTCAGAGTTGTATCATCTCCTTGCTTTCAAAAAGTTTTCTAGTTGTGACGTCTTCAAATTTCTCAATCGCAAACAAAAGAATCTCATAGATCGTTGCTTACCGCCACAATGTAGAATTTCATAAACTAACCGGGTGTCCCAAAATGATGTATCATTGTTTGATTGCTTACATGTTCATAACTAATGAACAGATTTCAAAAACATTGTTTTATTTGATTGCCTAAAGGCTAAATTGTATTTCAAGATGCTGGTTGTGGTTTTACCACGGCGTTTTCAAGTCGAAAACAAGATCGATAAACCTGCTCAAATTCAAGCCTTATATGGCATGAGAAAGAAACGGCCTATTTTTCCAGTCAACATGTTAGATGTGATACAGAAGGCTGAACTCCAATTCGTATTCTCTGAACTCAGTATTAACTGAATTCGTATTCTCTGAACGACATATAAGTTCAGCCTTTAGCATCACATCTAAAACATTGACTAGGAAAGTAGGTCGTTTCCTTTTCAAGCCATACAAGGCTTGAATTTGAGCAGATTTATCGATCTTCTCTTCAACATGAAGACATCGGCCTAAATAACATTCTCGAATACAATTTAGCCCTTCGGCAATTGAACAAAATAAAGTTTTTGAAAATCGGTTCATGGGTTATGGACATACAAGCAATCAAACGACAATACATAATTTTGGGACACCTGGTATGGTTTTCTTGAAGATTATATCATTTTCCTCCGTTAATTTAGGATTCACAAAAATTTTAATTTTTCCTGAGCTTATCATGAATTCCATCAATGAAAAGAAAAACGCAACAATTCTGAAAGTAGTCAAGATATCAAAGTTTTCCAATGAACGCATACAACGCAGTACATGAAGTTCCTTTCAAGCCATTAATCAAACGCATGACGCATCAGCCAATGGTGCAATGTTTTTTAAAGATTTGTTTCCTTTGCTAATGAACATATATAACGCAGTTCATGAAGTTCCTTTCAAGCAATTAAATGAAACGAAAAATGCATTGACCAGTCATGCAATGTTTTTTAAAGATTTATTTCCTTTGCTAATGAACACATATAACGCAGTTCATGAAGTTCCTTTCAAGCAATTAAATGAAATGAAAGGTGCATCAGCTAATCGGATGCTGAATTTACCAGACTCGAAATATAAGTGCCCACTTAGAAGACCCTCCTGAATTTCAATCAAAGAAATCACAAATTCGAAACGACTATTTTCATTCAGTATTTGAATTTATAATTTCAAGAAATTACTTCTCTCATCCCTTTTCTACAAAAATTACGTCTTAACATTTAGTCTGTTATCATAGCTTTGTAAACAGAAAATCTAGAATTAAAGAAATGAACTATAACAATGCTGGAAAAAATTTTTTGAATTCACTTAAGAAATTACAAAACAGTTTTAGTTAAAAAACCAGAAGATTCTAATCAAAATATTTACTTTCACTTATTAAGTCTCAATTATTTGCTAAACCCATCTGTTCTCAGTTTTAATTTCATAATTTAAGAAAACGTGACTCGAATTTGGTTATGCAACGAGTCGACCATTTCATAATTAAACAGGGGATTGGGGAGAGCGGTTCTGGTAAATGGCGGACGCAAATCTGGTAAAATGGCTGCCACTGCCACGGACCTTCTACGAATGACCAACCTCGTTCCCAAGGTGTTCTGACGTCATACACTGGTCACGAAGCCGAATGAACACCCTGGTACCTGGTACACTTGGATGAATCTTGCCAAAATAAGGCAAGGTTCGCCCCATTATGGATTTGCAGTTTGCTAGGCAACGATAATCGACGAAAAATGGTCGTTGCTCTAGCGCTAATTCTGAAGTATATAAATTGAGAAATTAAAAACAAACACTTTGAGGACTCCATTTCAACCCTTTTTGAGGTAATTAATCATTAATCCGGAGTTAGCAAGTGCATTTGGTAGGAAAACGAGCATGATCCATTTGGGTGGAAAAAGGGCCTAAGTTGAAATTTTCAAGAATTTCCCTTACAGCTTTAAAAATAGAATGGCTCGTTATTCTGCAAATTTTAGAGATAAATTGGAAATTAAAAGTGTTTTAGTGAAAGAATACGGTTTTCCGTCCATTTTTTACATGCTGCAGCCGTTTACCCCACACAAACCTGAGTTACGGCGTAAAATGTAGCCTGCGTGCATCCTTATCAAAATGAAAGTGGCTTTGCGAAACTGCATCTCGCTGTGCACTAGAGCGGAAAGCAGAGTTACCTTAAAGTAGCTATATGCAGGGTGAAAATCTAACGTGCTTCAGTGAATTATTTTGATATAAATTAGTAAGAAGATGGAAGCAAAGAAACAAGACTTTAAATCAGCACATTGAGGCCTTTCGAACTTATGTTATCTTCAGATTGTGACTAACAAATATCTTGTTTCTTTGCCTCGATCTTCTTACTAATTTCTAGTATTTTACCTGCCAAATATAATGTTTTGATACAAAATGTAAACAAAGTCAAGAGCTAAATAAAGGCTGTATTATTTCAATATCACCTGAATTGCTGAAGTGCTTGAGTGAATTGAGTCGTGCATTTTCGGAATCAATATTCGATCTGCGAAGAAAGAAAGATGGAAGTTAAACGAATCCTGAAGGTTGAGGAGGTTATTTCAATCTGCTGGGCTTAAAGCAAATAAAAATTAGCAGACGAAAAGCAGTGAATAGGCTAGTTTAAAGCGTACAATAGAATTCTAAATGCTTGTCAAATGTATTAAAGGACAGTTCAGTATTTGACTATTTCATCCAATGTTCTTTTGACAAGCAGATTTGCTCTTGCGAAGGACGTGATTTTTTGGTCGTGATTTTAGGCCTGTTTTGAGGAATTCTTGATAAAATTTTCCCGAGAAGATCAATCAAGATTCAAAATGGAGTGGCCAATTTCATTCCGTTAAATTTCAAAATGGACTTTAACATGTCCATCATTAAAAGGGGCTCCGTCGTCAAAATGTAAACAAAACGATGATTTTTGCAGTTTTTTTGGAAAGGTGATAACACACAGGATTTTCGTATTGTTTTCAAAATGAAAGTTGCTGTTTGGGCATTAATCCTTGTACTTCACTAAGGAACAAACCAAACATTCATATCATCTACGATTGCTCGGATATAAGTGGATTTTTAACGGTCACTTTTTGTGGCTTGGGTGAAGCCACCAAACAAACTGCAGAGACCAATGGATGAACAATGGATAATCCCTGACACGTGCGAGTTTACGGGTTTGTTTACTGTTTGACGACTGAGCGCCTTTAACTGATACATTTGCTAATATCATCGTTCTGATATCTACAAGAGAGCGGTGGCCTGTCAAACGGGGATTTTGTTTCTTTTCTCAATCGGTATGATTCTTCTGATTCTCAATCGGTATGATTCAGTTATGATTCTTCTGCTAGTGCTTTGATTAAAAGTTTGAATTGGCCTACTGTAGCAGATATGATAAAAACCGAGACAGCTTGCATGGTTTACAAATCGATAAATGACCTTGCTCCTGATTACCTGTCAGAAATGTTCATTAAAAATTGGACATGCAGTAGGAAAAATTTGAGAAACACGGCAACTGATCTTCAAGTCCCACTAATGAGAACAAGTAATGGTCAGCGAGCTTTCTCATATCGCGGTGCTGGAGTTTGGAACCTCTTGGGTTGTGAAGTCAAGCAGGCATCCTCATTGAAAGCATTTAAAGAAGCTTTAAAAAAATAGTTTATTTATTTATTTATTCATTTGTTCATTATTGTAATTAAATTAGGGTTTTACTTTGTATTTATTTTTAACTTAATTTGTAACGTTTTATGCACGGCCCCCTGAAAAGCAATCTATCGATTGACGGGGTTACCGTGCTTAAAGAAATTAAAATGAAATGAAATGAAATGAAATAAAATGTATCTGGGTGAGTGGCCAAGCGGCTTATACACTTTCCGCTAGATAACTGAAGTTAAGCTCGGTCGTGTGAGGTCAAAATACGGATGGGTGACCTTTCGGAGGCCTGACCAAGCAACTCACTTTGCCGTCCTTCAGCAGGGGCGTTACTTCAGGGACCCCATGGCTGGATGCGGCATGCACAGGGGGCCAAAGTTGGCTTTAAATAGCTAGGAATCCTTCCAGACCACTCAAAATAAAGTACTGCATGAACGAAAAAAATGCGAAATTCAAGCACACTAGTTGATTATTCAGACAGAGATGTAATGTTGCTAAAAACTCACCATTTGAGGGAAGGGTTCTCCAAATTGATATATTTACATTTTGAAAATCAACATCCATCAGCTTATATACAAAATCAACAGCTTTTATACAAAATCAACAATTCTATTCATTTACATTGCAATCATTTCAAGTTCTGACACCTCAGCTAATTCATTAAATAGATCTAGCGCATCGAGTAGTGATGCTAGCTCCAGGAGATGCCTTGATATTCCTCTATTGTTGAAAATCAGCATCCATCAGCTTCTATACAAAATCAAACAATTCACTTCATTTACATTGCAATCATTTCAAGTTCTGACACCTCAGCTAATTCATTGAAAAGATCTCGCGCATCGAGTAGAGATGCTAGTTCGAGGAGATGCCTCGCCAGTCCTTTATGGTTGAAGATGTCTTTACACAATTGAGGTGATGATAGTGGGTAGTATGATGTTCCCTGAAAGAACAAGAGAACAAATCATCCAATAGACCATTTTGACATTTAGAAAAGGGCCTGGGGAGAGCAAAATTTTTCTGGTAAATGGCTGCCACAGTTCAATTTATCGTTGGTGAAAAGCCCTGTCGCAGCCATTTGCCAGAAAAATATTGCTCTCCCCAGATCCTTTTTCTAAATGTCAAAATGGTCTACTGCAGCTGAGTAAAAAATAGTCCTCGTTTCAAAGGCCACTACTCCCTGCAAACCAAAACGATAAAATTGCCTACTACATTATTTAACGGTGTACATGTTAAAATCCATTTAAAATTTACCTGATTGAAATCAGCCACTGCGTTCAGAAATTATGAAGGATTTCCTCAAGAGAGCTTCTTCACGAAACTTTCAAACAAGGCCTAAAAGCACGATCAAGTTTCCCTAATGTTCTATCCTACAGCAAAGCATGGGTTCCAAATCTTTATCTCGGCGTAAAAAGGTGGGTGTAAAATTCAATGACCTATTTCTTCTGATTGAATGGCTTGAAAGAAACTTCAGATACTTATCTATAATTCTACCGTTGAACTTTTCAGAAATTTTCAATATTTTTTGAAATTTCAGCGTATGTTACATTTCAACTCATTTGAGGATGTGACGTCATCAAATTTCTAAATCATAATCTAGATGAGTGACAGACTTTTGCTTGATACCATATTGTAGGCATCCATAAACTATGGTTTTCTTCGAAATTATTTCATGTTACGTCAATGAAAATTTTTCTTGAATTCTTGAAAAAGAAGAAAAACACTCTAATTCTGAAAATATTGAAAATTTCAGAGAATTCTAACCGTAGAATTATAGAGAATTAGCTAAAGTTTCTTTGAAGTCATTCAGTTCAAAGAAACAGGTCACTCAATTTTACACCAGCCTTTTTAAAGATTTGGAACCTTTGCTTTACGGCAATAAAATCTACACGTTTTAGCACAAGTTATCATCTTAGGAGGATGAAATCTCACGGAATGATGTTGTTTTTATACTCTCAGATATGGTACTGTTATCCTCCCAAAGGCAAGGGGTAGCACGTACGAAACCAAGTAAAGGTAATGGCTGTGATGCTAAAAATTTGGTGGCGATTTTAGGCCTGTTTTGAAGGTTTTTGAAGACGATTTCTTGAGAAAATCCCTCATAATTTCATAAAGAAGTGACCGATGTAAGTCGGGTGATCTTAAAATTTTTTTGAACATGTCCACAATTGCATGACATATACTTGCCAATAACACTGCCTTGATGTCTAAAGAGCAATGGCCTTTCAAACGAGAATTGTTCCTTTTTTACTCATCAGTAGATGTATCTGAAAACAGAATTTATCTGATAACAAGCTTTGAAATTAGCTTCTCAGCGTTTCTAAGTGACCCTCAAACTTGTTCCTGCAGTTCCGTGAGATTTGGCCACCATAAATGAGTTCTAGACTCACTGCATAGTCCCAGTTATCGCAACACCAACAACACTTTTTACATTGTTTCAATTGATTTGAATTAAGCGATAACTATGATGAGTCTAAACGAATTGCTGATAAACAAACATTCAATGCAAGGTTTGAATAGACTATTGAGAGCAAAGCTTGGATTTCCTTACCTTGTAATGTTTGTGCAGACGAAGTGTTTGATAACAAAATATAAATCGGAGGATTATGAGTCGAAGGAATTTGTCACCAAGAAATTGTTCGAAGGCACAGTCTGCAAGAGAAGTGAAAATTAGCACGAATGAATGAAAGCATGACAAACAACACGCTGGAGCTGGGAAAATATTAAAGATAGGCAAACAGTTTTGAAAATAGAAACATGAGCCAAGCAACTGGTGCACGATTTATTGGGACACCCTCTACATCATTCGCTTCTCACCCATTCTCTCTTCCTACAGAGTTCCTCCGCTTTCCCCCTTGCTCCCCTGTGATAAACAGTCCACTGCGAGCACGACTGCGAGGCACCATGCGCGCGCAACTGAAGAATTTACACAAACAAAATGGCGAAGACAACAGAACACAGGAGAATTGACACAAAAAACACACATTTTGGGTCGGTGAGTACACTATGCGTTTCTTATTGCGCGTGATACTACAGACAAAAAATGACATACCGAGTTCTTTCATAAAAGAATACACAATTTCCAGCTCTTCCGTGAGAATTTTGTCCACGCATTGTTGGCATTGGTCCCACAACTCTTTTCGTATGTTTTCAGCATTACAAACGGTGCAAAATCCAAGGAGGGGATCATGCAGGAATAGGGTAAACAGACCACCATCTTTTTGGCCTAAGTAAAAATAAGATCAGATTCAGGCCTGTAAATATTTCATAAAGGCTTACTTTTATCCGTTGAATCGTTATGGACTTAATACCATAATTTTTTTGCAGGCACTCCACCATTAGACTTTCGATTTTTTGCTTAGTCATCGCTACTACTACCCTAATTTCTACCTTCCCACTTAATAAATTACGTCTCATCATGTTACAGCTCAAAAACAGGATATACCTTTTCTGCCTCGACCTTGTTTTCTAATAATTTCAGAACGGAGTGGTAACATGTAAAGTGGTAACAAGATAAGTCAGGTAAATTCCAAAAAGGATTTGAACATGTTCACTATTGAATTATATACTTGCCAATATCACAGCCTTGATACCTAGAAGAAGTGGCCTTTCAAATGTCTTTTTACTTACCCACTCAAACTCACCTTTCACACTTTCAGGAGCTTCTGTCGGTGACATCAAGCAAACGAGTGGTTGACCAAATAATTTGGGTATTTGTCTGAACGCAACACTGTTTGGACTGTCAACAACGATCATCAAAGGCTTTCTTGTAAATGGAATCACGTCCTCTGGGAATAAACTGCAACAACAATTGGAAGGTAAAATTACAGGGGGGAAGTTGGGACTAACTCAATAACTGGATAGATTGCAAATAAATTTGTGAGCAGGCAAACTTGCGGCAGGGCGTTCTTGTGAGAATTGTTTTGGTGAACGTAAAAAGTTGCCTGATCCTTAGCTCGGTCAAAACTTAAAAACCCACTGAGAAAAGGAGCAAGACCTGAAATTCAGATAATTTTTTGTCAGATTGCTTCGTCTTCGTTTGGTTGCAAATCAAATAGCAGTCAAAGTTTCAAAATAAAAGTTATGGAAAACTTGACAATGAAAACTGAGACCGTCCTGCCAAATTGAAGGCAAGGGATGTTCCAATAATTATAAAGTTTATCTTCTGAGCTTAACCTTGTAAAGATTTCAGATACATTCTAGGGTCTAAAATTGAGAAAGTACAATGAAGTGGGCATAATTTTCTCATAACACAAACTTTTCATAAAGATTTGATAAACAAATGAACAAGATGATGAAAATGAATTTTCTTAGGCTAATTGTTCTCGCTGAGGTTAAGGAAGTCATCAAAAATACATCCGCTCATAAAAGTGACACAAACACAAACCAATGAGGTTCTTTCATGTTCCCAGATCTTTTCGTTGAACTTATAGATTTTGCTTTTTTAGTTGAAACGCCACCAGATTCATAAAATCCTGAAAGAATTGTCAGAACGTTAGTTTCGAGCATTTCTTTACAGAAAGATATTATCCAAAGTGGCTGTGAAAGTCTGTAAATACTAGTAAGATTAAACAATTCAATTCAATTAAAAGTGTAAAAAAATGTTGTTGTTATTGCGATGATTGGGACCATGTAGTAAGTCTAACAAAGTATACTAACAAACCTTCACTATTTTTCTTAACATCAAAAGAAGCATCTGCAGAGAGGTAAAGCACCATTACGTTGTTTGGGGGTAGGTCCTGAGAATCAAGGAAAGAATTTATTGCATTGCCAAAATAATGGGAAAGTTCTATTAAAGGTGATGTGAAGCGAATTTCTCTGCAAGCACAGCTGATAATGAGCTGATTTTCACTCAATAGATGTGATCTATGTTCTTAGTACAGTAGAAACCCGCATAAAAGAACCTAGGTTTTTTCTGGGCAACCTGAATTGGTTCTTAATTAAATGGCTGCTATTCTAAACTCCAGCCTGTAAGGTTCTTAGAAAGGTTCTTATATACGAGCAGGCCCTGCACACATTAACACTGTTTTCCAGCAAAAGAATTCCTGAGATTTCTTTGAGATTTCTTGAGAATTCTTGAGAACAAATCTTTTGTACCAATGAAGAAGTCTGATCAGGATGTGAAGAATTCTAAACATTCTTGTCATTTTAATAATTTACATTAAAGCTACCATATAAGAACCTTTCCCAGTTTGAGCCTCTTAGGGGTTCTTATTTAGGGGGTTTTAAAGATTGAATTTCAGCCTCTAGGTTCTTATAAAAACAGGTTCTTTTATGCGGGTTTCTACTGTACCATATAAATTTTATAAAAGATCTTCATTTTGAAAATTTGTCAGAAATTGTTTTATCTTGGGGGTTGCTTCTTTTTTTTGACCACCCATTACATTGCATTTCTATACGTATAGCCAATCTTCTTGATGACTTTTCCTAGAAGATGGTCCTCGTTGCAATTTTTGGGGCTGAAAGTTTGTAACAGGATTATTTGGAAGAATATTCTATTTATTCTTGAGAATAACTTAAAATACTGTACCTTGAAAGAAGCTCCCAAGAAAGTCATCAATTGTCCAAAAGATGGTTTATAAAGTAAATATTTGTGTGGATTGCTTCTGACGCCAGTCCCGTCGCTGGTCTGCAACGAAAGAAACAATGAAAGAACAGAACAGAACAGGAGGGAGTCTAAAAACAGTTCATATATCTACCCAAAAACAACTTCAAGAGCTAGATCACAGCTAGCTTCCCGAAAAAAAATGTTATGAACACAAACAAGATATCAGCTTTTTTCTGAAGGGCTTAGCTATCATTTGAGATATTGCTTGGTCAGTTGAAGCTATAACTACCCTCCAAAAAACCAGTTGAAAAATCGTGTAATTACTTCATTTTTCGGACTTCTCTTTCCTTTCCCAGGCCATGTTTTGGAAGATGTGAAGAAATCTGCATTCCAATTTTCTGGGCAGCACAAAATCTGAATATTGAGTAGAGTTCAGTAATTTTGCACTGATCAGATTTCCCAAGACCAATTCAAATCCATCTCTACGTTAAGTTTTCAAAAACATTCACTGGCAGAGGATAGCGACTAATTCACTCCAAATGAGAAATGTAGGCTTTAAAATGTTCTTTGGAACAGTTTTCTCGGATGAGAATCATATCTTAAAGTCTCATATCTGAGAATCATATCTTATATCTGTATCTGTTCGTTGCAGACCAGCGACGGCAGTAGTGTTTGAACTGTGTTTAGACCTCTCCCTAGTGGGTAGACATAGTTATTGCTCCCCGTGGTCTTGTCCTTGTAGTAGAGTAGAGTAGTTTGCAAGTATAGTAATTAAGTAAATATGTATTGTAAATTTTTAGCAGAATTTATAAAAAAAAAAAAAAAATCTTAAAGTGACCATACAGCATTTCGATAAATAGACAAGCTTTTCAGCTAGACGTTGATACGAAGCATTTGTCAATAACTTGTCATTTCAGAGAACCATTTAAGATCCAGCTCATGAAGTTTTCTTGGGTGAGCCAGTACCAGAATTGATGCTGCCTCGTGAACTGAGTTCGGATATCCACGACCTTCCAAGCAAAAGGAGTGTCGAGGAATTAAAAATGCAGGCAAATGAGAAGGAGAGCTACAAACTCGAAGAGAAAACTTATACACCTGTACAAATTGGGAATAAAAAGTGTTACCTTATCTGTCATAGGCCCACTGCTTGAAACCCTCATTGTGTATGACTGTAAGCTTCCGGGTTCTTTTTCAACACATTGCAAAAAGCGAAACATGTCTAACGTCAGCTCACTGAATTTGACCTGAATGAAATTTTACCAATTAAATCATTATTTCATGTAAAAGATGGCCATCTAGGAAATAGCAAGTAGGATTCATGCTCTACAAGCCTGTTTCTATCATTAAAGGACAAGTCTGGGGTTGGAATAATTGTCGATAAAATGAAAGATTACAATGTTGTGAATAGTATGTAGTACTTTTTTCCAACCTTCTCTCTCTTTTCTCTGCGAAACTGCGTATTCTAATCTGCAAAATGAGCGAAATGACGTCATTATTCATGACGTCATTTCACTCACTTTGCCTTCAACGTGAACGAGGCTGTTTTCCCGCAAAACTCTTAAGTAGTTTCCGACGTTACAATCGATCCTCCAAACAGAGGCTAGCCTTATCACGTACTCTTACAAAATGGCAACAATATTAGACCTAACCTACGAAAAATGTTGTACGAATTTACAACAGAAAGAGATCTCAAACATGGAAAGAAATCACTATTGGTGTTCGGCAGTTGGTAAGGTTGCTTTTTGACATTAATTGTAGAAATCCCGGACTTGTCCTTTAATAGAGACTTGGAACAGTCAAGGCCGAATTTATGATATTTGAGGCTATGACACCATCAAATCGCTAACTTATAAACCAGAAGAGTGACAGATTTCTGCTTGCCACCATGTTATAGACCTTCATAACCTATGGTTTTCATGAAGATCATATCATTGTTCCTCCATCAATTTGGTATTTATAAAGATTTCAAATTTTCATAACTTTCCACAATTTCTGTCAATAAACAGAAAAACACTGCGATTTTGAAAAGGATTGAGATAAAAAATATTTCAACGGTAGGATTACAGGAAAGTACCAAAGTTCTTTTCAAGCCATTCGAATGAAAGACAAGGTAATCGAGGTTTGCACTTTCAAGATTTGAACTCTGAGTTGTCTATTCCTTGAACGTTTAGTCGACAGGTTCTTATAAGCTATTGTTCTAGAATACGGAAATCGAAGTACCTGTTTTTCACAATTACCAACAATGATGACTTCTTTCAGTTTCATAGTCGACGTTTCTGCAGCTCCTGTGTCTGGAACTTTCTACAAATATAAAAAAAATTCAGGTAGATTGCTCTATCGATTAGAAACAAGCATAGGTTTCAAATCTTTAACTCTGCGTAAAAAGGTGGATGTAAAATTCAATGACCTATTTCTTCTGATTGAATGGCTTGAAAGAAACTTTAGATACTTATCTATAATTCTACCGTTGGACTTTTCAGAAATTTCGAATATTTTTGGAAATTACAGCGTATCTTACATTTCACCTCATTTGAGGATGTGATGTCATCAAATTTCTAAATCATAAACCATATGAGTGACAGACTTTTGCTTGATACCATATTGTAGGCATTCATAAACTATGGTTTTCTTCGAAATTATTTCATGTTATCAAACAGTTTAGAAATTACGATGGTTTTAAGTTTTTTTGAAAATTTTCTTGAATTCTTGAAAAAGAAGAAAAACACTCTAATTCTGAAAATGTTGAAGATTTGAGAAAAGTCCAATGGTAGAATTATAAAGAAAAAGCTAAATTTTCTTTGAAGTCATTCAGTTCAAAGAAATAGGTCACTAAATTTTACACCAGCCTTTTTAAAGATTTGGAACCTATGCTTTAGAAACAGACAATGGATATTTGCACCTTTTTAGCAAGATCCACTGGGTGAGCCAGAACAAAGCTTCCATTTTTGAATATTCAGAGCACCAAGAGTATCTCTTGGATTGGAATGAATCAAATTTTGCTTGATAGCCGAGAGATTGAAACATCTTTGTAACCTTTCTGATGGTTTTGTGAGAGCTGGAAATAAAGATAAATTCAGCTTCGCAAAAATTTCATGGTTGCAAAGCATAGGTTCCAAATCTTTAAAAAGGCTGGCGTAAAATTGAGTGACCTATGTCTTTGAACTGAATGACTTCAAAGAAACTTTAGCTATTTTTCTATAATTCTACCGTTGGACTTTTCTGAAATCTTCAATATTTTCAGAATTAGAATGTTTTTCTTCTTTTTCAAGAATCCAAGAAAAATTTTCAAAAAAACTTAAAAACCATCGTAATATCTAAACTGTTAGACGCAACATGAAATAATTTGGAAAAAACCATAGTTTATGAATGCCTACAATATGGTATAAAGCAAAAGTCTGTCACTCATCTGGTTTATGATTTAGAAATTTGATGACGTCATATCCTCAAATGAGTTGAAATGTAAGAGACACTGTAATTTTGAAAAATATTCAAAACTTCTAAAAAGTCCAACGGTAGAATTATAGATAAGGATCTAAAGTTTCTTTCAAGCCATTCAATGAGAAGAAATAGGACACTGAATTTCAAACCCACCTTTTTACGCCGAGTTAAAGATTTGGAACCTATGCTTGGTTGAAAAATGCCTGACAAAGGAAATAAGAAAAAGCTAATCATAAGAAACTCCTCTCACAAGAACAATAAAGAAAGGACAAATCTTCACAGGTGAGAGATATCGCCTTAATATTCATTGCTGAAAATCTTCAGTATTTGTTTCAAAATCTTTTCCTAATAACTGCGGAGAGAGGTGAAAGGCCCTTGCGTATTTTTCTTTGTGAGGAATTCCTTAAGATTTGATCAGGTGTTTTAGACCTAAATTCAGGCATCTCACAATCAAGAAATGTTCGTAAAGATGAATATACCTATCTTTTCAGTGCTCATAAAAGTGCAAAAAAAAATCACAAAAATACTTTTGGTCTTTAAATCCGTCAAGCTCTCTTGATGTTATGAGTTTTGGAAAGCAGAAATTTTTCTGGCTCACCAAAGGCGCAGATGCCAAATTTCAGGCAATCAAAAGCGGGAAAAGATTACATTTACAGAGCTGTACAGACAATAAAATGCCATGGAAAGTTTAAAGGTACTGCCAGTAAGGTAAGAACAATTTCTCGTAGGAAATCAAGCCAGAAACAAGCACTGATACATGTGAGCAAATTGGGCCTAAGAATCTACACATACTCTCCGATCTGGCCTAAATCAATATTGAAACGGAACTGCGCATTTCATATCGCCCTTGGGCTCACCCGGCATTCATCTCGCAAATTCAAAGTCGGCTCTTGGATGAGCTGAGTACTTGGTGATGTGGCCGAGTGGTTAAGGCGCAGTGTTTCGAATCTAGTGGGGCCTACCCTCGTAGGTTCGAATCCCATCGCTGGCACTACAAACCACAAGCAAACAGCCAACTCAGCTGTCCATCCTACAGGGGTCGGTAAATGAGTTCTCAGAGGCGACTCTTTCTGCGGGCACAAGCCGTAGTGCCGTAGGCCCACATCAGCTGCATAGCTGCCAGAAACCTAGCCTGCGTTAACAAATACATGTTACTTGCTTGCTTAGTTAACTACTGCCATTCTAAAGTAATCCCAATCGTTTATTATGATTCAGGAAAAGTTTTAAAAACGGCGAACCTAATTCAGGTAAATGAAGAAAATTATTTTCACTTGAATAAAGTTATTATTATCCAGCAAGAAAATCAAGAAGATACGAAAAAATTTCGTCACTTAGTATGATGAATTATAAATTAAAATTAAGTTGTATCATTGTTTACATTTTCAATTTCTATAAGTTTAGAAGTTAAAAGGTAAGTTATTACCTCTAAGTCAATTCTGTGTTTCAGCCTGACTGGGGTCAAATCTTCTTCTAATATCGTTAAGATATTATCTGCCTGGAAAAAGTGAAATATACAAATAAATTATCCCCTTTTCATATTTCATAGCTCTTCAGTAGCGTTTATGCCAAAAAGATTTCTTGGGCTACATATAGACTTATTACATAAGTCCTTGTTTTCGTTCCATTTTTCACAACTATACCCCCAGCAATACCTTTTCCACTTCAACGAACTAAACCGTAGCAACTTTGTAACCGATAAAAACAGTACTGGTAAAGTGTAAAAGTGGTCTTAGTTTGTACCTCAATAAATGCTGAGGCCTCTTTGAGAACCAATTGCCATTCTGCTTGGTCATTTACATCGACAGCTGTTGCATATTCATGTATATGACGCTTCAGCTCCTATAATAATAATAACGGAAATATACCAGCAGAGCAAGAAAATGAATACAATAATGAGTGAACAATAACATTAGTCCAAGAGAACATGACTACAAACTACTGACAAGACGAAACAAATCATAAAAGTTGTGCATTTGGGGCTGAGAGAGTTCAGCGAACCTCTTAGATCGTATCAAGCTGTCACATAATTCACAACAAAACTTTCTATCAGTGGACATGATTTATTGTTATCATTCTGCATCAGATAAATGGAACGATCTTTTTGTATGCATGTGTGCAGTCAATTCTTCTCAAAATTTTTCAAAGATTGTAGTCATTGAGTCGCTTTGTAAAAAATAAACAAAATAAGCATGAATGTTATTGTTTTTTTTTATTCATATTAAAATATTACAATAAATCTTACATTCTACTATACGTTCCTGATTACTATACTACACTACAGGGACGATACCATGGGGAGCGAAAGACTATGACTACCCCATGGCCAATATGAAAAGACACGCAACGTTAAACTAAATACAACTACACTACGAACAATTTAAAAACTACTGGATACTATACTAAATTCCATCCCACATCAGATGTCAGGTCAGGGTTGCGATCAATGCGAGCGCAACTCGTTCTAGTTATTTAAGGTAAATCAAATGCCTGTCATCTGATGTGAAACAGAATTTACAAAGAAAAGGAAACATTTACGTAAAGAGACTTTATGTTATTCATACCTTGACCAGGTCTCTTACGAGTTCCACTTCATTCAACAGCAAACAAACAACCAGGAATCGAGCATAGTATCGCAATCTTTTTACCAGTAAGCTGTCCCTATTAAGGGTCAGAATAAGTACAAAAGCTAGACTGATCTATTTTCTGTACCGAGTGAGCCAGAAAAAAGTGACCCAACGCAGTCTGTTATAGAAAAAAAAAGTAAGTGGCATATTGAAATATTTTTAACGTTGTTCTGTCGCTAAAAGACCAGCCTACATTATGAGTATTTTTAGCAATATTTTGGGGCACGGAAAAGTTCCCAAATTAAGGATTTTGAGGAAAAAGGCAGGCTTGAAACTCTCAAAAGGCGTCCAAAACAGGGGATCGATTTGAAACCATTTCAGATCTTCAAAACAACGAGGAGCGTGTTTCATTCTGCTTGAGAATATTTTCAAGTACCTAGGGACTATAAACTCGCTCTGAAGATTTCCGACTGGGTTAACTATTCCCATGTTGAAATGAAACACGCTCTGCATTGTTTTGACGACTTGAAATGGCTGTAAATCGATCCCCTGTTTTTGACGACTTTTTGAGGATTTCAGGAATGCCCTTTTCCTCGAAATCCTTAATTTTGGACATTTACCGTGACGTAAAAAATTGCGAAAAATACTCATAGAAAAGGCTAGTCTTTTAGCGACAGAACAACGTTTGAAGCATTTCAATCAACCACTTACTTAATTTTCTGTAACAGATTGCGTTGGGTCACTTTTTTCTGGGTCACCCGGTATATGTTATACAGTATCGTTATATAGCTGGTGTCCCAGAAAAAAGTATAAAGATTTGGTTGGGTAGAGCAGCGAAAATTTGGCTTTAATCAATAGCTAATCAATGTCAAAAAGTTCCTCAGTGGTTAGCTTGAACATAGATACCCTATTTGTTGATACTGGCGCTTTATAAGCTCTGAAATATCAAACTTGAAAGTTCAAATTTGCTTCCACATCCAAACCAGAGCTTTGGCCTATCGGCTTTAATTCCTGAAGGGCATCGAAACTTGAAACCGAAAAATTGAGGAAAAATGGAAAAGAGCGAAATGGGTAACTCCTAGCAAACAGAACATGATATGACTGCAAGGTTTGTTCAAATTCTATCAAGGACACTGTTTTATTATTTGCTTAGCTTCAAGAATTTACTCAGGCCAAAACGCCGAAGCTTACAGGCAAGAAACTGACATTCATTAGCCAATTTCAAACCACACAAGGTCAAGAGCTTTGCTTACACCATTTTTTTTAACTCTGAGCCTAATTGAAAAATGAAAGGTGTCCCTTATGGGGATAGAGCAGAGATAGCTTACCCTTCTTCCTTTGCATCTTGGTTGAAATAATTACGACTTCTGATTGCTGAATAAAATTGGAATGCTTCAAAAAGATAATTGGTTTCACTTGTCCTCAAACTGAAAAAAAAACTCACAAATAAACGGCATAGAACTTGCAAATCTAAATGAAGGAAAGAAAACATCCAGACATCCCAAACAAATTTGCATTTCTTTTCATTTGAAATGACTTAATGTTATTGTGCTATCAGTAAATAATACAATTAAACTTTTCCAAACCATAGAAATAAGCTCACCACAGCAATAGAACCATTACTTGCAGTGTTTTATTGATTTTGGCATTTTTGGAGAACAAAGAAAGTGCTGCTTCTGAAGAATCGCTTTTTTGACTTTCCCGTGCCTTAAATCAGCAGCCACTTGCTCGATTGGCTAATACCAGGTCCAAACTCCAAGCTGAAGCCTATCCTAATGCAACTGTATCAGAAACACAACAATATAATGTAAGGCTCCTCCACAGTAGCCACACAAATGAGACACAATTTTCAAGACACCCTTCACAAGCTTCACTACAGAAGGACCCTCAACTTACGCTCATCTCATTGAGTTGATGTTGCTGTTGTCGCTTTAGTGTTAGCGTCCATCAGTCTATCAGTTTCTCCGTCACCCCTCTCTATCTGTGTCCTTCATGTAACTTGTGATATTTGTGTGACGGAGTTATTCCAATAGGGATCAAACGCTATATGAGCCCGCCTTGTCCATTACAGTGCAAAATTTTATGAGCCCCCTTGGCGGCATCTGAATATCCCTTACAAAAGGGATTTATTTCATAAATAGGCATCAAGGGTCCCAATTGGAATAAAAATGGCTTCTGTTTTTTGTTGACAGTGGGTGTTTGCTTGTTTGTTTATTGTTGCTTGTTGGCTGCAGAAGAGGTGTGCTTGATCACACCTCTTGTGGTATAGTCGTGTAAATCGTCGTGTGAATCGTCTTGTATCATGTTGTAATCGTATCTTTAATGCAATTTGCGTTATATCAATCATAAGTTTCTTGAAAAATTTTTAAAATTGTATTAGCTCTATTTCGTTGTTGTTAAATCAATTCTTAGTTTTGTAATTGTTCATTGATATATATGAAAAAAGTGTATCAATAGTGTACAGCTACTAACATGTAATCAGTCTAATCCTGTAATGCTCCTTGCAAAAAATTTATTACCAGTAAATATGACTCACTAATAATGATAATACAGCTGACCAATCTTTGATGCGATTTCACCAATGTGCCACCTCTTCAAACCATAATGTTGATCAAGAACAGGCCTTTAGGATGAATAGTGGAGTCGAATTTGTAATTGTTGTGGAGAAATTTATCATACATTTCCAAAAAAACAAACAATGTTGCTAGGAAAGAGTCAGGACTTCCATTGTGTTGTTCTGTCCAGTTCAGTTTCATATTTAAAGCTCCATTGCATACAATATACTGCATTAAAGATACTGTAACTACAAAAATAAATAACAGAACTACAAGACCATAATAGACAAATTTTTTGAATCTCTACAGCCCTGCCATCTTGAAAATTACCCACAAAATACAAAGAATACTTCAATCTTGTAGTTATCAGGAAAATAAATTCTGATTATTATAGCGCAGATAAATTTGCTGCATTGATTTTTCGAACAGGGGGGAGTTTTTTTGATCACCCGTTTTATTCAATATGAGGTTTTAAGAAGTACAGTAACAAACTCTGCTGAAAGACCCAAAAATCAAAAATCTTTAGTACCTGTTTTCTTGCTGAAATTTCCATAACTGAAAATGGAATGAAAAAGTTTTACGCTGACAAATACAACATCATGTACATGTAGATGGTATCTAGAGCTATAGTATATACAGTACTTCTCAATTGCCAAACAGCTCAATATCTGTCACAATCCCTGGATGTAATCTATAATTCTAAAATTTCTCTGTTCATAATTTTGTGTCAATTAATAATGTAGATACTTACTGTAATTGCTGTCATACCATACTCAGATGATTTACAATCAATTTCAATTTCAATAGAAAAATTCTTAAAAAAGAATGGAGACACTTTCTGCTAACATTATCATCAGTCCTCAAACACATTATTTTTATAAAACTGCTAGGATTTCCACTCTCTAATTACGAAAAAATTAAGAAATTCCAGGATGGACAGATTAGTTAAGAAAATGTACTGTAACTCTCTTGCTTTATTTACACTTTTTTCTGCATAACATTACACAGAAGGTACCTGAGTAAAGTCTAAATATAGAAAAGGCTTCAAAATACTTCCATTTGGAAAATTCATACAGTGTGAGGCACAGGAAGTTAAGATGGAGATTTCTAAAGAGTTTATCAGACTCAAGATCTGACCATTTTAAGTAACTTTCAGTGCTGGCTCACTACAGTATCATGTGAAGAAAGTTGCTCTGAATAAGTTACATAATTTTTCTCCTAATAAATAAATATTTGCATTACCTTTGTGTAAACGTCAAAAGCTCTACCAAAATGTGATTGCCAGTGACTATGACAGAACTGAGGAAGGTCTCTAGGAAGAAAAGAAAAAGTATTTAAATGTACTGCTGTGGGATAATCATGATTCATGTCTAATCCTTAACCCTATCAGGCCTAGGGTATTTGGTATCCTAGGAAGAGTAGGGGGGCTGATTCGCCCCCCCCCCCTCCTTAATTTCTGTTCTACACAACCTTTAAAGCCTCGAAACTTAGCATGTGTATAGTATATCATGTGCTGAACCAAAATATGAAATCTATTTTTAGAAATATCACGTGACCTCTTGATGACGTCATCATATTTTTGTAGGTAGCTGAAGAAATCGGACATTTCATTGCCTAAATTTTCTAGAATCGTTTAGAATCACAATTTTTAGCCTGAAATAAATAAAGACACATGTTTTGAGTACAGTTGGATCATTCATGTTTTGATAATAACATTTTTTGGATAAATATAACTGATTTCCAAAGTATATGCCAATAGGCTTTATTACATTCGAATAACGATTCACTGTGTAACGTTGTTTAACCATATCAAGCCTAGGGTATTTGATGCTCTAAGAAGACTAGGGAGGTTTTATTTCCCTTGTGAACGATGTAGAGCCTTAAAACTTGGCATTTGCATAGTACACCATGAGCTGAACCCAAAAATGAAATATTTTAAAAGTCAATAGGGTTCAGTACTAAAAATTTTAAATCGTTGATTGTGAGAAAACGAAAGGCAATAAGGACATGGGTCCAATTTTAGTGTATTCTATCGTCAAATAACCTTTGCTTTGCAAAGAAAAATTTGTAAAAAGTGATGATGTCATCACACAAGAATTCGAAGAATGTGCGCATGCGTACAGCCAATATACGCATAGTCATACGTTTAAATTACAAACAAATTATGCAGTTGGATAGAGGATCAAAAGTAGCATATATTCCTCCAATTTCATTGTTTTCCTGCATTTCCTGTAGATTTTATTAGCATTTATTGAAATTTTGCACAGACATCTCTCACAAATTGATCGCGTTTACCCCCTGGAATGAATTCAATTTTTCTAAAAAGTTCATTTTTGATTATAAGAAGGATAAAAACTAAAAGTCAGAAAGTTTCAGCATTGTAAATGCATTACATAAAAATCCACAGAAGAAAAGCCACTAGGGGGGGGGGGCTGATTCAGCCCCCCCCCCCAGGCTTGATAGGGTTTTAAAGCACAAGGATTAAAATGAATGAACGGAGCTAAATAGAGGCAATCTATAAATAGGACAAAGGAAACTCCTATGCACGTTATTGTCCCTCTTGCTAAACAATATCCACGAACGTCTCAAAATCATCAAATACAATAGGCTAATAATAGAATACCCAGACTCCTTCCGCGCATAGCCTGCGTGCAGACTCAACTATCCTGGATAGTTGAGTCTGCACACAGGCTATCCGTGCAGGGCTTTTATCTCCGTTGATTCTCTTTAACTTATCCAGTTTCAGAGCTTGGGCCATATGCCCAATGGACCTCCTGCACTCGCCAATGCCCCCTAACCTAAACAAGCAGCATAAACCTTGATGAGTTGAATGTTCTAATATTGTTATCAAATGGATGAAATGAATATACATTGATTTGTTTGTTTACAAACCACATTTGCGTGATAAAATCTCGCTGGTACCGTATTTTCTGGAACCAACCAAGAAGAGGAAAGGAAAGGATTAAGCGTCCCTTATTTTCTGCCTGCTGTTATATCTTGTTAGCTGTTCTGCTGACTTCAAAAGCCATGAAATTAGATTGGAAGACAAAACAACTCACCTAAGACCATCGAAGAGGCTTTTAGATTTTTCCATCAATGAACAGAATTGTTCAATAATTTCTCTTGTTTTCTTGTCCATCATCACGGCTCCAGTCTTCTTCCCGTCCGACATTTTGTTACTTTCTCCCGCCCTTTTCGTCTTCTCTAGATTTATTACATGACCTGTAATTGCGCTCCTCCGCGTGGACTAAAATCCTTTGATTTGTAATTGGAGTCAAAAATTCAATTCACTAAATTTTTGACACATTGGACTGAGGTAGTTAGACGATATCTCCTCCACAATCAACTAGCATCGCAGCAACGATAACCCCCTTCCAACAACGCCTTTTGCAAGCAGAGAACGGTATCCTGGCGAAGTGTTCAACTTCTATGTGTTCAACAGATAGAATTGCTCAGCTGTCTCTCTTGTGTTTCAATCGTGACAGCTTCTGCTTCTGTTTTCTTTGCGTCTGATATTTCTCTTACGCCCAATCTTCTACCGTCCACGTCATGAAAGATACTAGCGCGGCTATTGGCATCGCAGGCTTCAAACCTGTGCTAAAACGCGTTCGAGTCATGGCTGTAAACCAGCAATATGAGGAATATTTCATCACGATTTTAGGCCCATTTTTAAGGTGTCTTAAAGGGGCTTTCTCTATTGTTTCTATTAACTCAAAAGGTATCATTCATACATTCTCCAAATTAAACAGTCTTGTGCACCGACAAGGTTTGTACGAGACAAGCTAAATTTCCAACTTAAACCATAGATACCATAGATACCATAGATAAACAAGACAACACCGAAATAAAGAGTTTCAGTATGATTTTAAACATCAAACATACAAAAATATGAAAACTGATGAAAGATACATATCATTTTTATCATTTGATTAAGTACACTTGACATGATAATTACAACGACAAAATGCAGTCTTTCACCAATCTAAAATTTTAAACAGCTAAAATCTCAAAGTTAAATCAAATATAATTACAGTTATGTACATCTCATTTATTATTGGTTCCTTTGGAGACTAGCCGAAGAATAGAAGGTCCACAAATTTATTATTTACCTTTATTGGTGGTGAAGGTGAAGGCGAAGTTGCACTTTTTAGCGTCACGTATCGCAGAATCGCAGAAGTAGTATTGCAGTATCGTACCACTGGTATCCCAGAAGTAAAGAAGACCTAATTAAGTCCCTGCCCCCTTGTCGTGATGATTAAGTGGTGGGGCTCTACCTCTGGCTATAAAATAAGAGGATTGCAACGCTGTGCCCCGATACCTTCATCCGTTATCTTGTTTTCCTGTTAAAGTATATCTTTCAATGCAAGGCCCAAAACAGAACAGTTCTTTCAATACGCAAAAAAACATGAATTTTTTGTCGATAAAATTAAATCAAATTTTTATCTTTGCTCAGTAATTATCAAAGTGTATGCTACTTCCAGCTGAAGGCAAAGGAAGCAAAGCCTTTGAAACAAATCCGATGCGAAAAGCAATCCGATCGTGTCACCCAGGCCTAATTTCCTATCTCGAATTTTCGGCTTTGCTTGTTTTGAATTACTGGTTAGAGGATTTCCTTTGTCTGCAATCGTTAATAGCTTTGAATTGCGGTGTCAATCAAAAGCAGCTCATGCTATTGTCTTACAAAATCTGCTCTTTTTGTCTTACACTTCTCGTGGCTTTGGCAATGAGGTGGTGGCTAGCTCCATTACAAACGTAAGCAAAAAGAGCGGGAAAATGCGTTGAAAATATATCACGTGATTAACCCGTCTGCGGTGTTAATGCACCTTCAACTAACAACCATAAACAACAACGAAGATTCCTCTGCACACAGGAACAGTCTCAGCATTGGCTTGACCATGTGAAAGATTCTTAAATTCCACAGCTTCCATGACTTCAGAAATTTATCAATGAAAGTTGTAAAGTAGGCCTTTCTTATTTAACTGTACAACACTCTAAATAAATCATCTAGAACATTTTCTGTCAACACCTGGATGACCTGCATCTGGAATGTTTGACAATAAAGTATACACTGTTTGTTCCATAACTTAATGTCACATTTTGATTATTTCCTCACTTATATACTCTGTCACAATTTATCTTAGTTTATCCATATTTCACAATCTCTTTCTGACCCCCCATAAATGTCTAAAGATACTTTTGCATACGAAATTCAATTAAAAAGACCTTGTAATATACCTATTAAGTACAGACATACCCTTTTTAAATATATCAAGACTGTGCTTTAAAAATGCAGGTAAATTTTGATTTCACATCTCATTCAAATTGAAGATAACTTTGTGTAAAGTTTTTGAGCTTGGCGCTAAAACCGCAACTTCACCTTCACATTCACCTTCCAGCAACTCTCAAACTGTGTCACACTATAGCAACTTCAATCCTATAACTTCTATCCTTTCTAGCAACATCTTAAAGTCATGTCTTCCAGGCCTCATTAAAAATATTCTGTGCCTGCAATCAAACCACTATCAGTACAATTAAGGTGCCAGCAAATAATGTGTCATGATGTTTTGAGCCTGCGAGCGGCGCTTGGTGCGCTCACGCAAATTAAGGAGGTCTGCTGTCTTTCCCCAACATACGATTTGGAGACTTTTAAACGTTCAATAAACACCCTTGATCCAATATCTCGTTGATGGTTGCTTACCTTCTCCAAGCCCCTAGGGCGTCCATACAATAGGTGTTACGAGCTTTCCAGGTGACAAAATAAAAAAAGAAAAGCTTGTAGAATCCACCCTGTAGAATCTGGCTGTCCCTGCAAGATTCACGGCACCTCGCTGACCCTCCTTCGAAAGATATCCAGTAACTAACCCTTCCGTTCCCAAATAACATCATATCATTTCTCTCAGAAAGCCCCGTGCTCGAGTCCTCTGAAGTTCTCTGAAAGAAATCTGACCGTATATTATGCAACTAGCTGATAAGCATGGGTCCCAAATCTTTAAAACGGTTGGTGTAAAATTCTATTGCATAGTTCTTTGAATTGCATGTTTTGAAAGAAACTATAGCTGAATTGATATAACCCTACCGTTGGACTTTTAAAAAATCTTCAGTATTTTTAAAACCAGAGCGTCTTCCTTCTTTCTTCAGAATTCAAGGTAAATCGTGAAAAAATGGCAACTTTCGTCTTTTCTAAGCTTTTCGAGGAAACATAGAATAATTTCAAAGAAAACATAGCATACGAATGTCTACAAAATGGTATCAAGCATAACTCTTTCACTGTACTGGTTTACGGTTTAGAAATTTGTTGACGCCACATCCTAAAATGAGCTTAGATATAAAATACGCTATACTTTTGAAACCATTCAAGATTTTGGAATTAAATCCGACGGTAGAATTATAGCGAAATAGCTGAAATTTCTTTCAAGACATTCAGTTCAAAGAGATTGGTCATTTACATCAACCTTTTCAATGATTTCGACAATGTGCTCTAAAACTATGGATTTCTGGTATGCTAAATATAATTCATTTACCTAGAGTTAATCTTTTTTTCAGATTGAGTCCTCTAGAAGATTGCCCCTTCCCAGTGAGTGCTATTGATGTAGATGATGGTTTCTGGAGTTCGACTGCTTTTCCAAGTATCGTTGCCATATCATAGTCGTCGCTTGGAAAGTTCTAGAAGAATTTAAAAAGTGATATAAACATGCAAGTGCATGGGAGAACAAGCAGGCAAATAGGCAAGTTATGAGGGATTTTTACGCCCCCACGGCAGTAATTATAATAATTAATAATAACAATTATAATTATGATTATTATAGCACCAAAATCTATTAGATAATATTCTTTAGCTCTGTACAATACCTAAGTATAAAAAGTGCCCATATTTACATGTAAAAAGTTCCAGAATTAATCACAGTTTAAAAACAATAGAAAATAAACTTGTTTTTAATCTAGATTCAAAAATATCAATGCTCTGCGAGTTACGAATGTTATAAGATAAGCGATTCCATAATGTAGCAGCAGCGACTGGAAATGCTCTGTCTCCAAATATTTTGTATTTGTTGATAGGAATGTTCAACTTTAAAGATGCATTTGACCTGAGAGAACGTCTTCCTTGTGCTTGCATCAAAAACATACTCGTTATGTAAGATGGGGCCATGTTATTCAGCGCTTTGTATGTTAGCAACAATATCTTGAATTCAATTTTTTGTTGCACAGGTAGCCAGTGCAATTCCTCTAACGCGGGAGTGATATGATCATACTTTTTTATTCCAGTTATTATCCTTGCGGCTGCATTCTGTACGTGTTGCAGTTTCTGTATTTGGCAATCTGGCAGACCGTATGGTAGGCTATTGAAATAATCAAGCTTATTTGTAATGAACGCATGAACCATTGTCTCTCTGGATTTCGAATCGAGATACTTAATGCTCTTGAATTATATTCTTTTTAATGCTGATAGACGACGGAATAGACTTGGAGCAAGTTTATACCATATACCGGGTGAGCCAGAAAAAATTTCTCACTTTCGAAAATTCGTAGCACCCCAAGTACTTCATGGATTTGAATGATTCAAATTTTAGTAAAAGACAAAAGAACAAAGTACTTTTGTGATTTTTCTCGTCTTCTTAGGAGCACTGCAAATATAGGTAAATTCGACTTTACAAAAACTTCATGGTTGCAAAATTACTGAAAAGGGGCCTAAAACACTTGATCAAATCGTTAGGACTCTCCTCACACAGAACAATACTCACGGGCGTTTAAATTCTCTCAAGAGTTATAAGACATAGATTTTTTTTTTTTTTTTTTTTTTTTTTTTACGATAGATCTCACCCATGCAGAATTGCATTTTCTCTGAAACTTTGAGCGAGGAGTCCTTTATGATTTAATCAAGTATTTTAGGTCTTTTTCAGTCATTTTGCACCCACAAAGTTTTTGCAAACTTGAATTCACCAGTTTTTCCAGTGCTCGTAAGAGGGCGAGAAAAATCACAAACATACTTCGATCTTTTGGTTGTCAAGCAAATATTGATTCATTCCAATCCATGCAGTACTCTTGATGCTATGAATTTTCACAAGTGGGAACTTTTTTCTAGTTCACCCGGTACAGTGCATGCTTTGTGCACACAAAGGTTTATTAAAGCATCAAAAATAACGAATTTAGTAAAATAAATCTGAAAGATTTACATAAAAGTAACATGCCTGTAAAAGCTTGATTGTCCAAGCAAAATCACTGTCCAGTAGCCTTTGCCTCATCAGTCTGTCAAGAGATTACATACATTTTAGGACCATGTTTTACTGCTACTTCTATCGTTCAGGGCCAATTGTTCAAACCACGATTAACGCTAATCTTGGATTAAAGGTATGATTCTGTAGTCATTTGCATAGTCCTAATCTGGTATTAGCCTACTACCAGTTTTGAACAAACGGGCCCTAGAACATTCGGCTTCCTGAACGGCTGTAGCGGTATACACAATGTTCATCCATTTCTCTCTGTCCTGGGCCATGTATTATCATGACAAATTTATGACACTTTCAAATACAAATATGAAACCCGGGTGCACCCATTAACTTAAAAACTAAAAAGCCAATAAAATAGATATGTGATGTGCAAAGTTTTCAGAGTAAAGTTGAGTCTCAATTGGGCAATAAGGCAAAGGGTGCGCGTAACAGCTCTACGATAAATCAGCGTCAATTCCTTCTCCAGATATTTGCTGTTAAATTTCTTTAGTTCTAAATCAGGACAAGTATTTCACACTTCACATTTTATATTTATCTATATTCAAAGTTAGCATTTACAATAATAATACAAACATATTAATTAAAATCAACTATTTACAAACAAACATACAGTACTTTATACCTAAAATTAGCGGCATATTTTGCAGGTACATTTGTCTCCAGCCCAGTTTATTATCCTTCTTTTGACACTGTCGTGGAGTCATGGAGAGCATAGCTTCCAAATCTTTAATTCGACTTAAAAAGGTGGGTGTAAAATTCTGTGATCTATTTCTTCTGACTGAGTGGCTTGAAACAAAATTTAGTTACTTATCTTTAATTCTACCGTTGGACTTTTCAGAAGTTCTGAATATTTTTCGAAATTTCCGCGTATGTTACATTTCAACTCATTTAAGGGTG
>REGL01000425.1:139388-152510 GCA_004194395.1 Aurelia aurita complex sp. Pacific | reverse complement strand
TGTTTGAAAATCGGTTCATTGGTTATGGACATGTGAGCAATCAAACAATAATACATCATTTTGGGACAGCCGGTAGATTTGGTTTATGATAGACGCCCAGTATACTGTACAAACAAAATTGAGAGCAAAAAAGGTCATACAACAATTTTTGATTAAGTGAGTCCAAAATATTCTGAATGAATATTTTTAGTCTTTTCTACTGTACAACTCAGGTGCATTATATTTGGCATGAAAGAGTCCTTGGAAAAATCTTGGACAAGAAATTTTAAGAATAACATAACGATCCCTATTAAAAATATTTATGAGCTCCCCTGGGCTATATGTTGCATAACTGCATTTGCCACCATAGACCTTTTGGCTATTCTACAAAGAGCCTGGATCGAGCGTTTTTTATACCTTTCAATCGAGTGGCATTAGGGTTTTTACCGGGTGCACCAAAATAAACTATGCACCTTTGGCAGGCCACAATACAATAAATCAAAGATTAGACCAATTTTGAAGATTTATGACTTCATGTTGAGCAGAAAGACTGAATTAAATTCCAGGACTTTTTGCAAATTGCTTTGTTTTCAATTTTTAGAGCTAGAAGCAAGTTTCTTAAAATTGTCGTTTTCCAAAACACCGAAAGAGATAAATAACGTTGATCAAATTTTCTAAAGACTCGACATGAATGGATGAAGAGAGAACAGTTTTTACAGTTTTCAGCATTTTCAAAAAAGAAAATTTTAAGAAACCCGCTTATAGCTCTGAAAATTGAAAAAAAAGTATTTGCAAAAAACATTCTAGAGTCTAATTCAGGCTTTCTGCTAAAGATTAAGTCATAAATCTTCAAAATTGGTTGAGTGTACAATTTATCGTGGCCTGCCAAAAATGCATAGTTTATTTCAACGCACCCAGTATCACTATTGCTGTGTACATTCAAAAATTCTACAAAATGTATCAATGTATTGTTTGATTCAGCTCTCTCAGAATAGCAAAAAGGTCTATTACTGATAGCTTAAAAGTTTATTGTACAGTACGTATCACCATCCAGTTATTGCAGATAAAGCCTGTTTTATACATAAATAGTGACAATTACGCATTTTCAGCATAAAAATTGAATAAAGAGTAGTACATGATTACATACCTTTCCTTCTCAAGACATTCCTTCCATTTTGACTTTTCCAATGGCAAATAATTCAACAAGATCTGTAAAATAAACAAATGGCAAATTTGAGAAGCCCATTGGTTTAATGGTAATCCTGTCTTAAGTAAAGTATAAATACTATGATGAATTTTACATGCAATGGTTGATATTTTGGCAGCTTTTTGTTGGCTTTATAGGCTGTCAACTGACATTCACAGGCAATATTTCAATGATGATTCAGAGTATGTATTTGCACACAAATTGCATATTTCTCCACAAAGAAGCATGATTTTACATTTTCTAATGCTGCATGGAAATTAACATTATATTCATTTCAATATTTTTTTAATATTTTTCAATATTTCAAGTTTGTAGCATACTTGGGGAAGGGAATTTCATTGATTGGAGAATCAGCAAATTTCATGGCTATATTTGTCAACTTGCTTTTAACTAAATGTAGCTTCCTACTTACTACAGTTAATGATCAAATATTAATATTATCAAATGCAATACCTTCCAACATAATGATCTGTATCCTGCTTTATCTGGGATACCTGGGGATCAAATTGATTACACAAATCAGTGGAAAGCAAGTAAGCATTCTGAGTTAAATAATTATTAGTAGTTTGATTACTAGTAGAAAAAGTAGTTTGATTTTTGTTCAATGATCATTTCTTTCAAGCGATAATGTCCTGACAGCATTATTTCAAAATATCAAGGAGAGCGGTGTATGCATCTTCAAGTTGCTTCAATTTTCCATTATAACCAAATATCACAAATCTTATGCCAATTATTTTTTGTTTCTTTTTTGCTTATCAAATCCAGCATCTACACAATTTGATTAAAAATATATAGAATTAATGTTGTATTTCTTCTTTTAGCAGAACCTGCCAAAGCCTTTATTTGATCCCGAGTGTTGTATCCTAAACCATAATTGTGTTTTTGTTTATTTGCCATTTATTTCTTAACACTCACACTTTGTTAATTTTGTTGAAGCTTTCGCCTCACTTCTGAGGCCTCACCAGCCAGCAACACCAGAAAACCAGTTGCTGATGAGGCCTCATTGAGGAGAACGCTTTGACAAAATGAATAATGCAATTGTGTTAGTGTTAAAAAATAAATGGCAAATAAACAGAAACACAATTAGAATTAATGTTATTTTCATTTAATCTGAGTTATAAATCTGAGCTGAGGAGCTTGAAAGCATATGTTTTTTACCTTGAAAACAAAGTTCTCTGAGCTTCTTCAAATCAATTTTTGGAGCAGCTAAAATTGTGTTTAGCACAGCAACACTGGAAAAAATCAAACTTGATCAAAATTTTATATAATAACAGAGGTACAGATAAAGGAAACAAAATTAATTGTCTTTTATGCAACTTATCGTAAATGGTGTACTCCCAGTCTGCAGAGAGTATGGCAATTCTTGGTGAGATCTCGTGCATGCAGACCAACAACGAAGCAGTGGTATGCTTATGTGCAAGGTTTTTGATTTATTTGTTTTCAAAGTAGTGAACAAAAGATCTCATTTGAAATCAGAATGCCCATTACTGTAAGATCCTTGTAACAAATCTTGTGTGTGAAGTTGCCACACTCTGCAGATGAGGGTACCCAATAGACCCCTTCATTCCCGAATTCCTGCTACGGTATGTCTTAAGCCAAGTTCTCAATTCCTGGCATGACTATTTAATGAATTAATACTTTTCATCTGAAGTATATTGAAGCGTGAATTCACTACTATAGCGAGATTTGGTGGTGCCCCTGAAGCATGCTCTCTGATTACAACTAGAATTACCACTAATTTGACTTTATGTGATTCTCTTATCTTTCTTTGACAGCATTTTCAAAGTTTCTTGCAGCCTGTCTGGCAAAATTCATATTGGGGGGGGGCTAGTTACACAGATGGGGTCCGGGGGCTGAACCCTGGGAAAATTTTTCCATGACTATGCCCTTTAGTTCTTTGGAAAACAGTCGTTTTTGGAAAATTTTGAAACCGGGGCATCGATTTCTCAATTCACAAGGACATAGATTTTTTTAATTGCATGAAATCAAAAGTGATAGCTTGATCAATTCTGGCAACTTCCTCAAATATAGATAAATTTGAATCATCATCTCCATGAGCATGTGCTTGGTTTTCAAAGCCTTTTTCAGTTACAAAATGAACAAACTTTGCCCTTTAGCATATTCAATTGAATCCATATTTCCATCCAAAATGAGGCACACCTATGGCTGTATGCAGAATTGGCGGAATACAACGCAAGTATATCAATCCGGGTTAATCCTGCTTCCTGAAAGCTGTTAACATATTCCTGAATCTCTCTTGAAATATATGATGATTCCCGGTAGTTTCCCGGTCCCCCCTTCCAAAAAATTGCGACTCCTGAATCTCGAAAAACATATTGGGTTGAGGACCCTACAGCAGACTGGATGTACTAAAAAAGCAAAGACCCAAGGGCATGGCACTTTTCATAATTTTCATCACAAGCTAGAGACATTAACGTACAGAATTATCAATCAATTTGTTTTGTTGTAAGTTGATGACAGATTACCCCCTTTTTATCCTTGATTCGCTGCATTTAAAACTAAACTGTAGGCCAGGTCATGCCTGAAACTATTCGCAGAGCAATTGAGGATCTCATATAACTATAGCTGGGGCTTGCATTACACGTCATCAAACCTGTGATAGAAGAGACTCCCTGCCGATGCAGGACACTTTCGTTTGGCAATGTGTATCTATTTAGGCCCATTTTATTCACATGACTCTGACAACACAACACAGAACATGGATAACAGAATACCTTTCTGCAGATTATTGTTCGTTATTTTAGCAGCTGCAATAGACAAAAGACTTTTTATTCTGAGTTTATCTACCAGCAATGACAGAAACTGAAGAGGAAGGAAGGAAACTAAAGAAATCAGGGCATTTAATATCTCACCGTTCTTGGAAACGACCGGCCATCATCCACCATGTTGTTATTCCCTATTTCCTATTCCATATTCCCTGTCGACGTTTCCCAAACGAGGTCTTGAAGGTGCCGCTCAAAGCAAGTCTCCGCCACCAAAACTTGATTGGACGACCAGCTTCACAAATTGGACCAATCACATTGCGTATAGACAGTGACAAGGGTAAGCTTTGGCCCATTTTCTTCTTTACCAAGCGTGAGTGAGGCTAGTTTATCATACATTGCAACACCATCATCAGAGGGTTTGTTGTGCAAGGTTTAGTTATTATTTCTCCCTGCTTGTTGAAACCTTTTACATTTGCAAAGAGCACACACATAAAAGAACAATTCAAATAGCTGCACACGCGCCATGAACAATATAAAGCCAAAGAAACAATGCTGTGCCTGAGTGCTCATTTTGTCCGATCCATAAACAAGCCCATTTACAATCGCACAGTCTCTGTAAAGTGAATTACCAGAGCTAAAATACGAGATCTCGTTGGTTTTAAAATAGCCTATTGTCTTTGTTTCATAATCCGACGCGTGCCCAAAGAAAGCAAAGCCAAACGAGACAATGGGTTGCTTGAATTTGTCTTTGTCCTATTCATAGAACTGCATCAAAATGCTAAGGTCGTTTACTTTAACAAGCTTGTTCTACGCAAGCTAGCATTTGGGGAAAACAGTTTATCTTAATACTTGGAAGATTAACAAGTAAAGAGCTTGAACCATGAGATAAATTGCCCCCCCCCCTCCGGAGTATTGTACACCAGGCATTGTACAACTGTTTTTAAGAATAAGGTTCGATGTGGCCCTACACTTAGGTTTGAGAAATAATTGCATTTCAAAACATACATTTATGTAAAAGTGCATTACTCCACACGAAGAATTTATATTATAACGTAGTTTCTAAAAATGCCATAGTTACACTTCTTATAACGAAAAAATGTGTAAGTTTTGAATAAAGTATTCAACAGCAGGCGAGACCTATCATGCTGCAATTGTTCAGAAGAAAAATTGCAACAAACGAATAGCAGACTGAGAGCAAAAATAATTCAAAGGTTTATTTTGGTGAGTAATAACAACTATTAACTATATCCAAAATTGTTTTCAAATCTAAGAGAACAGTTTTCATACGATAAATAATGTTCTGTGTTAATGTACATAACTAGCCCAGAATAGTCTTTAAAAATCTCTTGAAAATATTTTCCATCGAAGACAAAATTTCCCGAATAATTCAAGTTTTGTGGATGCTGAATTTATTCAGAGGTAAATAATATTCAGGGATGTTTTGTTTAGGAACGTGGAAAATCTTCGTATCCATAACTTGACAATCAATTTGCATCAATGACATTGTGTCACCAGTACTGTTCCAGCTTGAATCTGAAAAAGAATAGATTAAAACCTGAAACTTCGAAACCCGTGGGGGGGGGGTACTTCACATATTTTGGGTACGGGGACGTGCCATCGGGAAGGGTATCGATTTTCGCGATTTTGGTATAAGGAACGGTATCGATTTTCACGATTTTGGTATAAGGAACGGTATCGATTTTCACGATTTTGGTTAAAGTATAAGATCGGATATACATTTTCGGAAAATTGGTATAAGGTCGGGTGTACTTTTTCTGAAAATTGGTATAAAGTTGGGTATGCTTTTTCGGAAAATTGGTATAAGGAACGGGTATGTTTTTGAAGCTTTGATGGCACGTCCCCGACCAAAACCTGGTCAAGTAACCCCCCGGGCTTCGAAATACAAAGATTTGGAGAAAAAAATCCGGGATACAAATCATTTGGGCAACTCAAAGGCACACTGTCGTGGCGCTGATTGGGCAAATAAGACCATAACAAGAATAGAATTAGGCAAGCTTCAGTAATTACGCTGTACACTGAAATTCATGAGGGCGATAACGATCTGACTCCCTTTATTCTCAAGACAAAGCATGATCAAAGAGCATTAAGGCTTGGTAATTATTCAGAGGCCAGGCTCTTTGTTAGTGATTTCAACAGTACGACTAGCCAATCACAGCGAAACTTTGGGACTTTTTTCTGGTGAAAATTGGGTCCATTTTTATGAAAAACTGGGGACGAAAAAGCGATGTCTTTCAAATATTAGGCCTCGTGGATGGTCCTTTTTGCAATAAATTACGGAGACAGTTTATCATATGATTTAGAGAGATTAAATTTGAGACAACAACAAACATTGGAATTGTAAGATTGTGAGAAGTTCAATTTGTTCCCGAAATCGTTACCATTGCAAAAATACGAACCATGGAAGCATACTAGATCACGAAATATATAATTTTTGTTTTATTTTTAGTAGCAAATAAACTAGTAACTACTCGATGCACGAGAAGATTAGCCTGCGTGCAGCGTCGACAATCCTTTGAGGCTGCACGCAGGCTAGAGAAGAGCGACGAGAGGGGTGTATCAATTGTTTGAAAAAGCGTACGAGATTTTTCAAACAATAGGATTTTTAGGGATATTTTAACGATTTTTTCTGAAACAAAGGGATTTTTGGCAAAGGCGTACAAAATTTTCACAGAGTGATACGCCCCTCGGAGCGACGTTTAACTTTGGCCTAAAACGTTCCTTTAGATATGAGCTATCTATTTCATATGTAACTACACTGAACTTGCGGATTGAGTATAGTCACTTGGGTTAATTGACGTAACAAAATTAGATTTGATATGAATTGACTCACGGTTTGAGTTGGAGCTTGGAAGAATAAACGAGACTCTTGGTCGCTGCGTATCATTGAGCTGTAACGGTGGCAGCAATATGTGGTCCTGTGGGAAAATAGAGACTTTAGATTTGTAACGTTATATTACATATCAAATAAATGATTAGTGTTGCAATGTTAATACCTCAATCATTCATTCAATTAATACCTCAATCATTCATTCAATTAATACCTCAATCATTCATTCAATTAATACCTCAATCATTCATTCAATTAATACCTCAATCATTCATTCAATTAATACCTCAATCATTCATTCAATTAATACCTCAATCATTCATTCAATTAATACCTCAATCATTCATTCAATTAATACCTCAATCATTCATTCAATTAATACCTCAATCATTCATTCAATTAATACCTCAATCATTCATTCAATTAATACCTCAATCATTCCTAATATTTAAAAAATATTCCTTTAGCAAGGATGAATTTTGTAAAGGATACAGTCACAAAAAGTCTTGATGCTTTTCACAGACAACAACTGAGACAGCTAATAGGAAAAAGATACCCAAACAAGATTTCCAATCAAAACTTGTATAAAAGATGCGAAGAACGACCAATTTCAATAGATATCCTGAAAGGTAGATGGCGATTGTTTGGTCATATATTACGTTTATCTGATGAGACACCAGCAGTAAAGGCGATGAAATTCTACTTTGAAAGATCAGAAAAAGGGTTCAGAGGCAGACCTCAAGAAAGTATCNTAAAAAATATTCCTTTAGCAAGGATGAATTTTGTAAAGGATACAGTCACAAAAAGTCTTGATGCTATTCACAGACAACAACAGAGACAGCTAATAGGAAAAAGATACCCAAACAAGATATCCAATCAAAACTTGAATAAAAGATGAGAAGAACGACCAATTTCAATAGATATCCTGAAAGGTAGATGGCGATTGTTTGGTCATATATTACGTTTATCTGATGAGACACCAGCAGTAAAGGCGATGAAATTCTACTTTGAAAGATCAGAAAAAGGGTTCAGAGGCAGACCTCAAGAAAGTATCGTAACAACTTTAAACAGAGACATCATCAGAGCAAGAACGAAGAAAAAAGCCTTTCCAATACCAACTATGAAGAAAAAGGATGACTTTGAACAGATAAGATTGACAGCACAAGACCGAAAAGCTTGGAGAAAGATCTCAGAAACAGTTTGCAATGCAGCAGAAGCAGAAGCTACATGAATCTTTCATGCCGTGACTGCGTGACTGCAATTATATATACAGTCCTGTTTAAAACAAAGCGATTTAACAGCCTCAATAATAAATTTCACTACTTCAACGCAGCCGACCATGATGTTTTGCTTTCTCTGTTTATTTTGATTTGACTGAGTGCACTCAAGAGATTCATTCTTCAAAAAGGCAAATCGCCTTGCCTTTTCGGAAACTTGAATTTTTGTTTCACTAAGTTTGCACTTACTGATCCGTTTATCTTATCTTGAAATTTAGCAGTGCTGAAATATATGTACAAGCCAAGGTGAATCTGCCTATACGTAGGTAAATAAGTTCATCAAAATGCCATAGAAATGACATGCATAATCACTACTGGCACTTTAATTGATATTTTTATTGTTACTTTTATTGATAGGCACTTATCAGAAGGAGCCTCCTGCTAATTTCATAAATCTGAGTTGAAACAAGATATGTACTTTATGTTTATGAACTCCCGGAATAAAATATGCTGTTTACCTCAACAAAAATCAGTGACAATAAAGAATGCAAAGTACCTTCCTGAAGGATACGAAATAAAATGTGTTTGGTTGGCGATTTATTGATTTCTGGAATCTTTCGAGAACGCTAAAAAAGAAAAAAACAGGTCTAAGAGTGGATATTAAGTTCTAAAAGTCAGGAATTTTTCTACCGCATAAAACTAGGCTGACAAATGCAAAAATCTCATTGCCATTTATGACTAAATATCTAAATAAAACCTAGTGAGTTTTTTAATGGACCATTTCATTCTGGTCTAAAACGAAATTTTTTAAATTTCTAATGCTTACCTCCAGTCGAATTGGAAAGGTTGCACTTCAGTTGCCTTCGGCAACGGATTCTCCGACCTAAGAAAGAACAAACGGCTTCATCATTTTTGACACGATTGAAGGACGTTTGTCAGAAGGAACTTCTAATTCTCAGGTATTGTAAGCAGTTATATATAGTGATGGAGCTTGTAGGTCCGGCACCATTTAGAGCATATGCTAACAAACAGCAATAGACCTTTTTACTTCTTCAAAAAGAGGTTTGGATCGAGCGCCCAAATCTGGCAAATTTGGTGAAGGAAAACAAAAGTATGACCCCCGTTCTCAGCAGAAACACTGCACTGCTACCTGTCGCAAGAAGTTCCTTCGAATGTCAGAACACTTTCAGAGAGTTGATAAAACACATATTTGCTCAAATTGACTTACGAGTGGTTCAGTTTATCTCAATTCGCCTCTTGGCCTAAGTTTCTCGTTATCTTCATTCATGGTTAGCTAATTTTGTTTGTGTAACATTTCAAAACAAAGTATGAACATTACAAGAGTTTCATTTTGAGAGATTGCAAATCAAAGTTTGCTGGTTTCAACCGTCGTTATTCAAATGAAAGAAAAGTCAGCTAAAATGTATGAAAATAACGAGAAACAAACCAAAAAGACCAATGACATTTGCCTGTGCGTAAACTAAGCCATTGCTAGCCCATTCTGCACAAAGTAGTTGATAATAAACTCTCTGAAAAATGTTCAGATCCGTAGCAAAGAAGAAAGACGGTCTACAAAAGAGTCTGGATCGAACGTTATTTTTATACATTTTCATACGCGAGGTTCGATCGAGTGGCGTTAGAGCTTCTATCACCATTGTGCACATTTGAAAATTCTACAAAATGCAGCAAAACATCGTTCGATTCTGATTCATTTCAGAATAGCTAAAATATCTATTGTCAAATTTTTCGTTCGTGATTGACGAATGCTGATAGTTCTTAGTGCAGCAATAAAGAGCTTCTCTGAAAGCAAACGGCTGTACTCATTGCAAACCAAAACTTGCTGAAGAAGAAGAGAGCTAAATTCTTATGCTCATAGGATGGGAGGATGAAAAGGTAGTTTATAAAAGTGAAAATTCTATATCAAAAATGGGCGGTTACCTCTTCAATTTCACTGGCATCAGTGGCTTCTTTTTAGTCTCAGCTTTTGTTATGTTCTTAGAGCAATTCGATGTGTGGTTGTTGTTGTCATTGTTACAATCAATGGAGTGTTTAAACATGGCCTTGAATGCTGCTGGGACTTTCTCTCGCTAGTGTTGAAAGAAATGGATCTTAAAGTTGGTTTATGTTGCTCGATGATATTAAGGGCGGGGATGGCTCAATGGTAGCACGCTTGACTACCAACCTGAAGGTAAGCAGTTCGAGTCTCAAGCATTTCCTCCGCAGATACATATTACCCAGCGCTCCTCCATAGAAGCACACCAGCAGTGTCTAACTGCCCATGTTTAGGGGCGTATCGAGAAAGGGAGATTTTTGCTAATTCCTAATTTTCGAAGGAAGTAAGGCACCTAAAATCATGGAAAAAATCTCAAAAATTAAGTTGAATATATTATAAAGTAAAGCCATCACATAATATCAAACTCAATCTTTCAAATTTTAGCTGTTTGATCCAGCTTGCATCTTTGATGTGAACCCAAAGCTGATGGCATTAGATTTTCAAAGTCTTGGTGTACAAAATTCATCGTACCTTTTTTGTTTTCTTCTTTTTATTGGATTTGGTTGCGGTCTTCTTGTGAACTTTAACAAGTCTTTCCAGAGCTTCGTTTAACCTAAAAAGAAATGATACAACTTCCATGAATGCTCCTGAACTAAATGTTGCCAATTTAGTTGCCCCTGCCCCTAAGAAAATAAGTACACACTGTAGACACTACGTTCCAATAAAAAGCACATGTCGAAAGCAGTATTTGCTACCAGGTAAGTATAAAAAAATAATCCCCTTTTGAAAGGCCACTGCTCCCTGAATATCAAAGCAATTATATTGAAAACTGTCTTGCATTATTCCCGATATGTCCTTTTAGGTTCAGTAATTTGCCCGGATTTAGTCGGCCATTCCTTCCCGGTGGATTTCGGAAATTTTCTGCAGAAAGCCCCTTCCAAAAACCTGCACAAACGATGAGCAGCATTTCCTTGGGTTTCTTTCCTAAAAATGATGACGTTCACATGTATTCATGAATCCGTCTTCTTATGAGAATGGAATCCCCCTGAACACCAGAGAGAAGACTTGTTCATCTTCCCCAGAGGATAGCACGTGCTAAAGCGTGCAGAAGACATTGATGTAAGGCCCGTATAAGGCATTTATTTTTAAGAACATTTTTCGTGATTCTGGGCACGCCTTGAAGGCTTCTTGAAGAGGCTTTCTCGAGAAAACAATTTATAATTTTAGAACAGAGAGGCCGATTTCAGTCAGGTAAATTTTAAAGTAGAATTGAACATGTCTACCATTAAATTTTATATTTGCCAATATCTTCGTATCGATATTCAGGGGCCCGTGGCCTTTCAAACGAGAATCCTTTTTTTTATTGACTCACTCTGTAGCATTACATTCATTCATGTAATGTAATCCTTGTCCTTCGATAATCATGTTCCCATTTTGCTTCTCTCTCAAGAATTTGTATCAATGTCGATTTCATTAGCAAGCAAAAATCGTAATGATCAATATGTGTTACCGCTTACAACTTTTACACCCGGTGCAGCCGTCAATTAGCACTTAGATCTAACATACATCTATTTTTGTACGGGGGAATAATTACCCATCATAGCTAATTTGAAATAAACAATTTAGGGTAAAAAACTTTGAAATAAATCTTGGTTTGAAATTCAGAACTTCCTGAAAAATCGACAACCGTTATTGTTAATGATTTAGTCATATTCAATTCTAAAACTAGTAATTCTGAGACTGACTTGCTCACTCCACGAATGAAAATGAGCAACCGCCAAAAAGCATTTTCATTCCATGGATCAACGGTCTGGAATAAATTAGAACATGAGGTCAAACTATCTCCGTCTCTGTCTATTTTCAAATGCACACTACGCAACAAATAGCTTTAATTTTTCAATTTATTTCAATTTAATACTGTATATATTTCTTTTTATTCATTGTAACATTGTAGCTAGGTTTTTACCAGAGCCCCCTGAAAAGCAGCCATTCTTGGCTGATGAGGCACCGTATATAAAACATTTGAAATAAAAATGAATGAACGAATATAAAGATAACACGGGAGAACAAGTTATTGTATTTCATCTCTGTTATACGCACTTTCCAAGGGATTAAAGAGTCAAGACATACCTATAAACTTCAGTCTTATTATAACTCGACGAGCAATCGGGATCATCCACAGTTTCGTTTATCAATTTATTCCTCTGTGCTTCTTGCACTGCAAACGCTAGCTGCTCTCTCTTGAAGTTATCACGTGCTTTGTACAATCGTTTTATCTTCCTCGAAATACTTCTATCGAGAACATCAGTGAGACCCTCTGGAGGAGACTGCTTCGCAGCTTCTCTGTCGTATACGACATTATGATACAAGACATGGTCGTTAGTTTGTCTTTGATTGTCGAATTCTAATAAGTAGCGACCATGACGAATCGGGGATCTGTACATCGCAGAGGCATCCAGTGAGTTCGAAGAAATCTTGCTACAAAATTATTTTGAAAAGTTAAAGATTAGTAAGTAATAGACACTTTCATAAAAACCTTCCATTCTGAGGCGAACGCTGCAAGTTAACTTGAATGTAAACAAACGAGCTATTTAAGGTCGCTCAAAAGTCTCAAGAAGCTTAACTCGCCTAAAAAGTTCTGGTTTTATGCATCCATATCATAACCTTTATGATGTTCACATTGCAAAATATTGAGGGTACTAACATCAGGGCATAAATATAATCAAACAATAAATACAATAAATACATTTTTCCAACCCCCCCCCCCCCAGGGCTTGAAAAAGTCCGGCAGCGCCGGCAGCGGCGCTGCCAGGAAATTTTTGACGAAAATGGTTCGCAGGAAATTTGTCACTTTTTCGCAGGAAATTTCTGGCATATTCTGGCATATTCCTCATTATCATGTTATTTTCTTGTTCTATATTCCTTTTATTTGCAACACAATTTTTGCGATAGTTTTTGTTTGAATGACGTCTTGCCACTATTTCACACTATTTGTACAATACAAATACCGGTCACCGGTGGACTAAAAAAAAAACTTCAAAAGCTAGATCATAGGTAGCTTTCTGAAAACAAAAGTTATCGAACAAGGTTTGTTTATTCAAAAGGCTTAACTATCTTTTGAGTTGCTGCATAGGCTTTTCAGGCTATGATTA
>REGL01000425.1:118883-132898 GCA_004194395.1 Aurelia aurita complex sp. Pacific | reverse complement strand
GCAGAGTTGTAGATCAACTACTTAGCTGAAGATGGAGCGAAAAAAAATCTAAACTTTTTCGAGTAGTTTGGAAGGAAAATCCACTTTTCTGAAATCAGCAAAAAGATTTGAGCAAGGATTTTCGAAGCCAGGGTTGACGGAAACATTGCGATTTATACATCTTTCGATGGCCCAGATTATACAGAACAACATCCTTTTTACCGCTTTTCGATAGACCGAATAATATTGGAGAAATTAACTGTTTTCTGAGGAGAGTGGTTTTGCGAAACGGCATCTCGTTGTGCACTAGAGCGGAAAGCAGAGTTACCTTAAATATGATAAGAGTACATACCTCTTTTTTCTTTCGTCTTGAGCTCAAGGCAGATTCTCTATTTCTTGCCATCCGTTGTTGCTTCCTTGCGATTTTCTGCTGTAATGAAAAAGCATTTTTATATCCAAATCAAATTATTTCAGTCACAACTAGAGTTCCCAAACTCACAACAGACAAAACTTGGCTTAGGGGCTGTTCATATGGAGAAAGTTTCCCCGGCATTTTCCCGTTTCACCGGGAAACTCGCTCAGCCGAGGTAATATTCTTTGACCTTTCATAGGAGAGAAGTTTCCCCGGCAAGCCGGGAAATTAAAACAGTTGCGCTTTGTCTCTGACGCCAAAGAATTCGAAAGGATTAACGATAAACAAAAGAAGTCTCCCCGCCTAGCCGGGAAAATGTGTTCACATGGGAAAATATTTCCTCGGTTAGGCGGGATCCCGGTAGAGTTCAGGCGAGATCTCGGCTAGCCGGGGAAATGTTTTCTCATGTGAACGCTCGTTCTGTTTTATGTGATAAAGCTATATCAGGCGAGATCTCGGCTGAACGGGAATCCCGCTTCACCGGGAAAATGCCGGGGAAACTTTCTCCATATGAACAGGCCCTTATTAGGTATAAAAGGAAACACCATATCGCAAATCCCAGGAACAAGATTGATTTGCTGTGTTTATGGTCTTTATACGACGCAGATCTTTCGACACACGACACAGATCTTTCGATCATGACTGGATTTAGCATCTTGTGCTTCTCCAAGAAATATCCGCGCTAAGGAGTCAGTAAATAATCGATGATTTTTAACATCAATGATCAAAAAATCCTGAGGAGTAGTAATGTCTTAGTAAAACTTTTTCTAAACTTTGACTAGAATTATTGCGGCAAGTTGCACAATTTTTACAATTTCCTGCCCAGATTCCTTCCCTCTACACTATCCTCAGAATCTGATTAAGAGGAATAATAAATTACACAAATGCGTACCTCAATATAATCGCTGTCGAGTTTTCCACGCTTTTTCGGAGGCTTTTCTTTCTCATCCTTGACGCTAATCCTGGTCTGAAAAAGAAGCCATACCTTATCATCTTTCCAAAAAAGGAAACATAGGGAAGAAAGGATGCTCTAAAAAATACAGTGGCAGAATCTAAATTGAGGCCCCGTTCACACTGCTCCGTTTTTTTTTTACAAAAACGGAGAGAGAAACCTCCGTTTTTGTGAAAGTGTTCACGCTGATCCGCAAAAAATAGCACTAAACGGAGGTTTTCGAAAACGCTATCAAAAGTGGATATTCACAAAAACGGAGGTTTTTGAAAACGCACTTGATCAATGTGAACGCACAAAAATGGAGGCTTTTGAAAACGCTCCAATATTTAACAACGAGTTTCACCAAACCGGAACAATATAAAGGCACAAACACGGATATCTTTGGCTCCACATTTGTAATCATATGGATCAATGTAAAAACGGAGCAGTGTGAACGGGGCCTGAATTAACAGATTGATTCGACAATATATTCACTGTTTGTAGAATATTATGACGATATATAAGTAATTCTCAAATTCCAGATCATTTAAAATCAACTTAATCTTTGATTATTCTAGTTGCTTGCTCACCAAAATCGTACGCCAGGTTGGTCCAAAATGAAAAATCGCGTGAAAACAATTTTCAATGAGCTCTTACCAAAACTTTGTGAAACAGTATCATCATGATCTGAAATTACTCTTTACCCAAACAGCAAGCATTTTCCTTTTGCATTTTTCCTTTCGTTTATTTCAAAACCTGAATTTTGACGAGTTCTTTGAAATTTTCCATAAACATGGATTTCAAATTACAGAAGAAATTAAAACCGAAAAACCGAAAAAATGATTGATTGATTGATTGATTGATTGATTGATTGATTGATTGATTGATTGATTAAAAAATGATTGATTGCACTTACCTGAAAGTGCTGTGTTGCATTAAACTGCGCTATGGCATCCTGTTGCATGGGACTTTGGACACTAACATCTAAAAGAGCACAGCATAAGTAAATACAAACGGGTCCTTGATCGAATGCACACCAAATATTTCAAAAATTACGGCCCCAGAAATATACCAGGATGGACTTATTCTGGACCAACAAATTGTCTGACTACCGGGTGCGCGAAAATAAACTATGCACGTTTGGCAGGCCACAATAAATCATACACTGGACCGATTTTGAAGATTTATGACTTAATCTTTAGCAGAAAGCCTGAATTAGATTTTAAGACTTTTTGCAAATTTTTCCGTTTTTAGTTTTTAGAGCTAGAAACGAGTTTCTTAAAATGATCATTTTCGAGAACATTGAAAACGATCAAAAAACGTCGATCAAATTTTAAAAGATTCAACATGAATCAATATAGAGAAAATGTTTTCAGGGGAATTTAGGGGTTTAGTACGAACTCTCGTACAGCAGATTACAATTAATCGATTTCTAAATCGCGAATTACCACGAACAAGTTCTCTCTTTGCCCATTCATGTCGATTCTTTGGAAAACTTGATCGATGATTCATGATCGTTTTCAATGTTTTCGAAAACTAACATTTTAGGGAACTCGCTTCTAGCTCTAAAAACTGAAAATGCAAAAATTTTCAAAAACTCCAAGTATCTAATTCAGGCTTTCTGCTAACGATTAAGTCATAAATCTTCAAAATCGGCCCAGTGTACGATTTATCGTGGCCTGCCAAACGTGCATAGTTTATTTTGGCGCACCCGGTAGTGGTGCATTGCAATCTCCCAATTCGTTAGTCTATCACTGATTATTCAAAGCAAAGTTTCAAATCGTTACATGAAGAGAACAGGCTTTATATCGATGTTGCTTGTCGGTTCCAATTTTGATAGGATGCTTCGATGATGTAATGCAAATGAAAAGAACATCAGGAACAACGCTACACAACAAAAGCAAACTGCGAATATGGTATGATTAATAGCGATGAATATATACCGTGCCAATAATTCTTTCTGTCATGCAGGGCTTTTTCAGAACTGCTTTGGCAATTATCATCTTATTAATCGTTTCACTTCAGTTTTTGCTATGTTGTGTTGCTCTTAGTTTTATCTCATTTAAATTTTCACCAGGTGATTAAATTGATGAAAATTGCAGAAGAACGTTCTGTCTCTGTACCCATGTGGATTAAAAACGAAAAACTTTTNATCGATGTTGCTTGTCGGTTCCAATTTTGATAGGATGCTTCGATGATGTAATGCAAATGAAAAGAACATCAGGAACAACGCTACACAACAAAAGCAAACTGCGAATATGGTATGATTAATAGCGATGAATATATACCGTGCCAATAATTCTTTCTGTCATGCAGGGCTTTTTCAGAACTGCTTTGGCAATTATCATCTTATTAATCGTTTCACTTCAGTTTTTGCTATGTTGTGTTGCTCTTAGTTTTATCTCATTTAAATTTTCACCAGGTGATTAAATTGATGAAAATTGCAGAAGAACGTTCTGTCTCTGTACCCATGTGGATTAAAAACGAAAAACTTTTCCACAGAAAAAAATCAAACGAATGTTCTCAAAAAGGTTCCATGATTTTTAAAATTGGCCCCTCTCTACGGGGTGGACTGTGGTGGACATGTCCACCCCAGTTTTCCCAGAGCTCAATTTTCAAATTTATCGAAATCCGTTAAAAAAGCTTGGGGGGGGGGGAGCTAGAGTTTTATTGACTTGGAACTTTCGTGATAACTGGTTTTCCTCTTGAATTCTGAATTCCGTTGATGTATGATGTACTTTTCTGTTTTGATTTTCGTCCCGCAAAAAATGCCCACTGTTACAAAAAATGCTGCCTGAAATGGTTGCTTTTCCAAGAATATCGAAATAGATCAAAATAATAAAAAGGGCGTTTCCCACATTTTCCGAGACTCTGGAGGGTGTGGTCAGGAAAAATTTTCTAGGGCTTCGCATTTTTCCACCCCAGATTTTTAGGCTGGCGACGCCCCTGGTAAAAATTATGAGAACTAAACCTTTACAATGATAGCCTGTTAAATTAACCAGACCCAATTTTCTTTTAAATTGGGTCTGGTCTGGTTAACAGGCCATCCCAGTGCAAATGTGTTTACAAAGAGGTGCTTGAAACTTGAATAGGTATGTGAAGCTACCTGAAATCTTTCTCACTGCTTTCACTTACCTGGCTTTTCTTCTTTGGGTTTGATAGGTATGAATTTTTTATAAACATTGTATTCATTAACTCCAGGTGCAACTTGCTGGTTATTTCCATTCAAAATCTGTGTGGCACCAGTTACTGTGTTAATTACTCCAATGACAGGTGACGTTCCTTGTTGAAAGGAATTTAAGTCTGATGTGGATATTGTTTGAGTTATGTAAGAATCAGGCTGCAATTGTTGCCCTGGTTGTATGTTCATCAATAGTCCATTGTCAGCCTGAGAAAGGAAAGAATACTATTTAAAACTACTGTATCGGGTGCATCAAAAAGTTAAATTTTCAATGGGTGATTATAAATCGTACACAAGTTCAGTTTTGAAGACTGATGTTCTTATAATCAAAATCCAAAACTGCACTCAGCAATATTTTTTCTCAATTCTTTGACAACCTGCTGTATTCCTCTAAAATTTAATAAAGTGTTATCTGAAAATTGTTAGTATGAAAACAGCTTCTGTGTTAATAAAAAACTTTGATCAAATTACAGAAGACTGAGCTAGGCAAGACAGCAAGGAAACTCTTGGAAAAGAATTAAAAAACAAACCTCATTTTCAGATGAAATAGACGATGAAGAAGCATAGTGAGGAGATACTGGTTCCTCTTTGACATCTGAAAACAAATTCAAACAATTTAAGGATGAATCTGTCTTTCAAAAACATTTAGTATTCAGTCAAGCCTTTATCATATCTAGCTGACATAATGATTGATTATTTCCTCATTTTTCAACATACCATTAAATTGACCAAACATTAACAAATGAATAACATCAAATTATCCTTTTAGAAATTCTGCAATATCTAGTTTTTTATCAATGTACGTAAAAACATTCCTTTTTTGTGACTAACTTGCATTGACAAACCTAATTCAAACTTACATCAATGACATCACTGCAGCCCTTAAAAATTCATCAACTGTTCTATATGCGGATGATACAGTATTTCATATCAGTCACAAATGCCCTGAAACCCTTGAAAGAATTATGCAGGAAGAATTCTCAGAGTTAAATGAATGGCTACTGGACAATAAACTGTCTCTTGCCCTAGATAAAACTGAATTGATGATATTTAGCCCTAAAAGTAAGGTCAAAGATGGAGAGGACATTAACGTCGCCAATCTAAAAAGGGTAATGGAGTTCAAGTACCTTGGAGTTTATATCGACTCAAAGCTTAATTTCAGTAAACATCTACAAAATCTTGTCAAGAAAATATCACAAAGGATATCTGCGCTACGAAGACAAGCCAAATCACTCCCTCTCACTCGTATAAAAAGACTTGCAGAGGCAGTCATCAGTCCTTATTTGTCCTACTGCTCTAGTGCATGGTTTAGTGCATTATCAGCTACCCAAATAAAACAATTGCAAAGACAGCAGAACATTATCATTCGATTGATCCTTGGTCTTGATCATCATGAAAGAATAAATGACTCCCACCTAGCAAAGTTAAATTGGCTGTATGTAAAAGAGCAGCTTGTGTTTAACCAACTCAAATTAATTTTCAAGCTAAGACAAGAAGGACCAGAGGCTAAAATTGTTCTCCCAGTTATAGAAAACAGCCATCAAATGACTACGAGAGCAAAAAGTAGAGCAGATTTTCAAGTTGACATGGTAACAACAGAACAATAAAAAACATTTCAGCAATCTGCTATAAAAACATGGAACACACTGCCTGCAAGGATAAAGGAAATAAACAGCAGGACACAATTTAAGAAAATTTTTAAATCTTTTTTAATTAAGGACAGAAATAATCCATTTTCTCTCATCAAATTAGGACAGTATGTCTAATATTCAAGTACATAGTATAAATTATATATCTAGTATTTCAAGTGTATTTTATCAAAGCTTGTAATATTTATTCCTATTTAATTTTTTTTTTATTCATTTTTTTTATGATGGACCATGATTTATACCAATCTTTTTGATTGTACAATGTTATCCAGGCTAAACAATTACATATATACATTACATACATACCTTTCTACTGTTTTCATCAGAATCAAAAAGCCAGGCATTAACAGCATCCCAAGAAGAATCCCCAACCAAATTTGTGTTGTTTTCAATCTGTGATAACTAAACCAAAGAGAACAAACAGAAAACAATTTAGAATTTGGGATGGAGAATGAACCAAAAAATGAATTGTTGTGAAAATAAATAACGGCTTCAAATCTAAAAAAACCAATTGTTTTGACCCTTTTTTCAAATAACCATATTTGCACCAGATTGGAATATTCGTACTGTGAGAAAAATCTCTTTAGGGCATCCTCAATTTCTGATGCAAATTTAAAAAACATGGTGGGCAGTGTGCAGAATCAATAGGAACATTGACAATTTCTGCTCAAAAAGGCTTTTAAATCCCTTGGAAAGCAGTTTTCTGTCTCATCTAATACAAGTGTTTTGTGCCCAATTTCTTTCATTTTTATATTGGTGTACAGTCAGCAAACTTTCCAAATTGGGCTTTTTGGCGAATTGTGTGCTCTTGGGCTGTCCCTCTCTTACGACTATTCTTGGAACGATTTAAATTTAAATTGTGCGTGCCATACATAGTGGGAACTCGCTGACTATAAGTCCTTTCCCACTATGGATGGCACATAGTTAATTAGCCTTGTTGTTTTTGTAAATAGTTGTTATTTTTAAATGAATAAAGAAAAAAAATTGGGCTTCGTTTGAAGGAAATTTTGCAACTTACCATACAGTTGTTCTGTCGTAACAATTTTATGGATATCATCATTCACATTATTGATTTGCAAAGGAATTCATGCGCTTACAGGAAACAAAATGATCATAACTACTAAACAGACGGATACATATTTTAGTTATTATATACTACACTAAGTTAACTAAATTTGGTAAGTACGTGGCATACCTGGGCAGATAAGTCCATGGGATTAGAAAATATGCCATCCATATTCCAGGCATCTGCTTCATCATTCTGATCTGTAAATGGTAAAAAGTTGCAGGATATCATTAAGTTCAATTTTCTTGATTTTTCTGGTTCACAAAATCAGTCTTTTCCCAAAAATGCACCAAAAAACTATCCACTTCTGATAGGCGAGGAACGAGGGTAGACTTAATAAAATGTTTTACCATGAGAGTCTTTGACAGTACTACTCCACACCATAGCCAACCATAGATAGATATCTACATGTTTTCTAGCATGGACCCTGGGGTATGGTCATCCAATTGATTATGTTATTGATCTATTCAAATGATGTGGGAAGATTTCCAAAAATCTTTTACTTGATTTAGGTGGCAAGCTGTTGCTCATTGTTTGTCCGTACACCAATTCTTCTTTTGGATAATGGGTCTATATGTAGGCTAGTAAAGGGCTGTCCAAAAGTCTATTTCATCACGGATGGTGGAATTTGGCTGCCAACTACTCCCAATACCCCCTCCTCCCCTTTAAGGGCATACAAAACTTTGTATTTACCTGCTTCACTGAGAGTTTTATCAAGATTGCTACATAAAACTGACCTGTGAGCATGGAGGACTTCTTCTTGGTGTCTTTCTTTCTCTCTTTGATTGACATTATCCGGCAATGAAAATTTGCAAATATGATTGCAAAAATAAACTGTTAGGTTCCAGGGGGGGTTCGATCTCCATGGCCCAAATGTTATCCACAGCACAGCAGAGTGTGATCTGTATCTACTTCAGTGAGTGCAAGCCTTAAACCTTACTGATCTCAAGACTTTACCAAGCTCTCAGTGCAATCTTTACTGATTCCAAGCTGACACTGTGCAGTCACAATGTGCGGACTGCAACGCTGCTTTACCTGTGCCAGCATCCTAAAAGTCAGGCTCCGGCTATCAGGCAGGCCTATTCTTTGTTATGTTAATAATAATAATAATAATGTGTAGTGTATAATAGTAGGCTAGTAGCCTGTAACACATCTAAACACCAGACTGGAAACTTTGCTGCATGCACTAGAGAAAACTTATGCATGCGATTGGTGAAAAAACCAAAAGGATTGTAAAATTTTCAGGTATGTTTTACACAAATGGCAGATTATGCGCATTCAGCAAAGTATCCACTCTGGTCTACACAAAACACAACGGATTAAACTGTACTGCGTGAGACAATTTTAGGTGGTATTGGAAATTCGATAGAGTATTTACTATCCTCATATAATTTGTCAATCCTGTTTTTGAAAATGTTTAACGACTTTGATGTAATGATGTCATCAGAGAGACCATTCCAGTAGTCTGTTACCCTCAAGCTGAAAAACTGCTTCCTAATGGTAGTATTGAATCTCTGCTTCTTCAATTTTTGGCTGTTCCCCCTAGTACGTGACTCTTTTTCTAATGGTAACAGAGTATCACTGTTCACTGCATACATGTGATTCTTGAACTTGAAGGCTTCAATGAGGTCACCTCTTAATCTCCTGTATACTAAACTTGGAAGCTTAAGTGCCTCAAGTCTGTCTGCATATTCCATATCCTTCATGCCTGGCACTAACTTTGTTGCTCTCCTCTGAACTCCCTCTAACAACTGCACATCTTTCTTATAAACTGGTGACCACACACTGTTACAGTACTCCAGATGTGGCCTAACCACACTCTTGTACAACTGGATCAGCATATCCCCATCAAGATGCTCAAATGATCTGCGAATCATTCCAAGTTTACTATTAGCTTTGCTTACTGCTGCCTCTATTTGTTTGTTAAACTTTAACTGATGATCAATAAGTACCCCAAGATCCTTTTCACAACACGATTCTTCAACTTGTACTTGTTGATCAGTCTCATTCATAAGATACTGGTGGCAAGGATTTTGTCTTCCAAAATGCATGACTTTGCATTTGCTGGCATTGAATCTTAACTGCCAAGTTCTGGACCATTCTTCTAAATTAATGTTGGTTTATTCGGGCCTAAAACAACCAAACCAAATAATATCGCAAAAGAAAATCCTAGAAGAACAATTAACACATACCAAAATTAAATGGATATGGGTTCATCAGGCTGAATACCTCTTCTTCAAGTGTAAAATTCTCTGTTTTCTCTCGTATTTTCAACATCTTTGCGTCTTTGTTGTGGAAGAGAATTCAGAGCCATACGTCAACAGCAACCATTATGCGGAAAGGCCTATTCAAGCAACGATTCGAGAATGAGGCTCAGTTGTGAAGGGGGTAACAGATTATTTTTTTTATGAAATTATCTTGATTTTGATTTGAATTCAAAAATGAAGGTGTCCTAAAGATGACAGAGATCAGTTTTAAAATAATATTTACTAATCGAAAAAGGGCCTTTGATCAGATTAAACATCTTTCTTCATGAAACTTCTATGAAAATTGAAAGACACAAAGTGGGCTTGGCAGTCCCCCGTAAAAACATCTTTAGACGGAATCTCTTCAGCCTGAGGCCAGCTTAGATAACAACCACAACAACCACAACAAACATAACTTTGTGAAAGTTTCGTCAAAGAGTCACGCGAAGCACGACAGAAGTTACTTGTAAGTGAAATGTGTTCTTTTATTCAGTACAAGCGTTTTTGTGCGATATTTCTTTAATGCAAAACTCAATGTTCATTTTGTGCTTCAAATCACTCCGATTCTTCGTATGCACAATAAAGCACTACTGACCACGTATAAGTAAAATCGATACAGTTGCATAACAGTTTAGGCCAATAGCGACACGTACAAAGCAATAAAATGTAGTATTTTTCGTGGGACCGGCTTTGTTATCTTCTTGTGGCAAAGCAACCCATCAAGGGTCAAGGCAGGTCTGGATTGCAGCTTCTTAGATAGTGTCTTTCCTTGGAAGTTTCTGAAATAGTTTTGATTACACTCATTCACTTCACTAAGGTTTGCTTTCACACTGGTGTAAAAAATCTTATTGAAGAAGAATTAGAAATGCGACAGCAAAACGCATCGGCACACTTGGATGGATTAAAAGTTTTGATTTGATTTGGAAGCGAAAACTCACTAAAAATCAGTTGAGGCTGACTTCACATACAGAGTACAAATGAGCTATAAATGCATTAGAATTGCGACCGAAAAGGCATCAAAATTATTTTCTGCCTCAATTCGATGTTTTGTCGACGCTTTGAAAATGTTTTAAAGAATTTGTGCAATCACCAAAGTGTTGATTCCATTTCGAACTCGGGGGAGGTACTTGGTTTTCATGGGGTTTTCATTGGTACCGGGGTGTGCACTCCAAGAAATCATTTTTTCACCTGGCTCTAGAATGTTTCCCGCCAAATGATAGGCATGATAGCCGGCTTTCGAAAAAATCGGCAAAAAGAATACTTCCAAACACAAAAGATACACTGAAAGGCATTGAATAAACAACCCGCTCTGACAAGGCACCCCTTTTGACAACCAGCTCCAGAAAAATAGCTTCCTTTAGATACCTGACGTTTGAAAAAGCGGCGAAAACGATATCCTGAAAAGAGTGCACATCCTGTCTTGGAAGCGACAGCTCTAGAGGCCTAGGCACCAGGAGCACACGTGCCACTATGCAATTATAACGACAAAGTGCTCTCTTGGCTCGGGAAGCGCCCCTTTGGGGGCATTTGGCTTGATAAAAAAGTGCCCTTATAGTATCGTGCCCCCACATTTAGAATGATCCTACGCGGTCCTGGATAGCTCATTAAATTGCGTTAAAAATGAATGTAGAAAATGCGTTTTCTCGATTCTAATGCGTTTGCATCCGATGATAGCAATAACGAATCAATTTTGCTCGCTTGATTAGTTGCAGACGACTTTTCTTTTATCGCTACGAGCTCATGGGTAGGGTGAAGCAAGCTATTTTGTTACAAGAATTGTTTTATTTTTAGATCTGTGATGAGAATCATGTCAGTTGCATCTAAAAGAACCATCATCTATCTCCTTCGCAATGACCTCCGTATTCATGACAACGAGTGCCTTCACTGGGCAAATCAAAATGCCGACCATGTCATTCCGCTTTACTGCTTCGACCCGGATCACTACAAAGGAACATGGCATTTTGGTTTGCCAAAAACCGGACATCACAGGGCAAAGTTTCTGATGCAATGTGTCTCGGATCTACGTAGCTCATTGCAGCAAAAGGGGAGCCAGTTGATTGTCCGACATGAGTGTCCGATAAAAGCGATTACTAGCCTACTGGAGCTTTGCAAGCCATTAGCGCCTGTCAAATCCATTTTGTTCCAAAAAGAGGTCACGAAAGAAGAAACAGATGTAGAGGGACAGATAAAGGCGCTTTGCATCGAGAAAAGCATTGAAATGAAGTCTTTTTGGGGTGCCTCTTTGTACCATATCGAAGATGTGCCATTTTCTGTGGGGCATACCCCAGACACATATACTGGATTCCGACAGAGAGTTGAAAACAAAGCCCCCATTCGATATTTGATCTCTATGCCTGATAAGTTAAAGCCACTCCCCCCAGTAAAGGGTAAACTGGGGGATATTCCAACGCCAGCAGATCTTGGAATAAAAGAAGACAAGCCAATTGATGAGAGGTCAGCGTTTTGTTCCGCTGGTGGGGAAAGTGCTGCTTTAGAAAGATTGGAGCAATATCTATGGAAATCTGATGCAGTTGCAACATACAAGGAGACCAGAAATGGGCTGATCGGTGAAAATTACTCAACAAAATTCAGCCCATGGCTAGCATCTGGCAGCCTTTCTCCCAGAAAAATTTACCTCAGTATCAAGGATTATGAGTCAAAGCGAACATCGAATCAATCAACTTACTGGGTCATTTTTGAGCTTATATGGAGAGACTATTTCAAGTTTGTATGCATGAAATATGGTGATCGTGTCTTCTATCAATCTGGAATCATGGGTAAAACGATACCGTGGAAGAAAGATAAGTTAATGTTTAAGAAATGGAGTGAAGGCCAAACAGGGGTACCATTTGTTGATGCTAATATGCGAGAGCTATTAGAAACTGGTTGGATGTCAAATCGAGGAAGGCAGAATGTTGCCAGTTTTCTTGTAAAAGATCTCGGGCTAGATTGGAGGCTTGGAGCCGAGTGGTTTGAATCTATGCTACTTGATCATGACGTATGCAGTAACTATGGCAACTGGAATTATACCGCTGGCATAGGCAATGATCCACGCCAGGATCGAAAATTCAACATGATAAAGCAAGCCATGGATTATGATACTGATGGTGATTTCGTGCGGCTGTGGGTCCCAGAGCTGCGAAATCTAAAAGGTAGTGATGTCCACACCCCATGGACCCTGCCCGAGAGTCGCTTGAGATCCGCTGAAGTTGAATTAGGGCAGTCTTATCCCAGACCTATGATTGTGGCTCCAGAATGGGAAAGACATTTTAAGGGGGGAGCGAAGGGGAAGAAAGATCAAAGGCCGAGGACCCAGAAGGGTCAACGAGGAATTGACTTTTACTTCAAATCGGAGCCACAAAAGAGAAGATAAAGTTCATTGAAGACTTTTGAGATGTAATCAAGGACGTGTCCTGTAATCAGTATACTAATGGGAAGGATCTTTTCAGATATCAAAATTTGTGAGTGAGATCAAAAGCCAAGGTCGGGTCAAACCTTCATCTGGATGCCAATTTTATTGGTTAAACCTTCCTTATTTTATCTTGTCAAAATAACCAGATTTTTCAACTCCTCGCATCGTTTATAGCCCTAAAATGTATAAACCAGTTAGTTGCTGCTACTAAAATAACCCAAAATGTTTCTAGGCTTTTATAAAGATCGCTAAACCTTCCCCAATTATGACATGATAAGCTAAACGCTCCTCCAGCTCATATCCGTGGAATACCTTCGTGTAATAAAAATTGTTAAATGTAAGTTATCGAATTCAGTATGCAACTCATATAGCCTGTAAACAAGACTATGGTCATAGACCGTCATAAGACCTTAAATTATTTGCGTTCTGTTTTAACTAACAGCAAGTTATATTTGTAGTCAGTGTTCTGTTAGATTATACAGTAGTTGTTGTTTCTCAATTCATAATGAAATAGTCTAGAACTTAACTCGTCCATTTGCTTAGACTTATGACGACTGTGCTCTTTGACTTCAAGATGGCGCTTCGGTCAACTGCAGGTTTACTGCAGGGATACAAGGGACTCATCGTCATAACTCGTCCATTTGCTTTCCCTCTTTCTCCTTGTGAAATTCTCTTTCAGTCATTCTCTGAAAAAGTTACTACGCTCTAATCGTAATGAGATGCAACCATATAGACTTGCTACATCGTCTCCGTTTTGCTCCTTGCCTGAACAAATCTACCACTATAATAACAATTCATGATCTAACTGACAATTGAGACGATCACGTGATCTCATTGAAAACATCGATGCTAAAACACTTCCATGATTCGAGATTTCAGGATTTGAGCACGAAAAAACTGGTGTGTTTCTTTCATTCAGAAAGTTAGATTTCAAGATTGCAAGCAACCAGGGAGATCAAGACTTCATTTCGGTATGTATCTCCCTAGACTTATGACGATGAGTCTCTTGTTTCCTTGTGCTCTTTGACTTCAAGATGGCGCTTCAGTCAACAGAGACTCATAATATTACTCTGAAAAACCTGACCCTATTAGGCCTAATATGCTGGGATTCCTAGCATACCAATCGGAATGCGAGATTT
>REGL01000425.1:90797-116029 GCA_004194395.1 Aurelia aurita complex sp. Pacific | reverse complement strand
AACATTTTATTTGCATGTATTGTGGTCCTGACCCCCCCCCCCCCCTTTACCACCCTCAAGGAAATTTATCATTAACCTATAATACCTATAATACAAGTAACCTTGATGCTGGAAAGAAGGGAGACTAGGCCAAGACAATTACCATTTGAGAAGACAGGGCCAGGAAGATTATTCCACAGAAATAAGATTCTAGAAATGAATAAGCAATATATGAATAAAACATATTTCGAGTTTTTCGAAGTGAAGCACAGTATTTGTGATGGATAAAGGTAGATCGTCTAGGGAAGAGAGCGAAGGACGAGACATTGCATAGCCCATGTTAAAACGTGCAGAACTTATAATAAGCCTAATTTCCTTATAATTTTCAGAGCTGCAGCAGTTGCTTCCACTTGAAAAAGAAGACCTGACGGAATGGGATCAATATTCCATATACATTGCAGCATTCATCATAGCACATCGCGGTTATTCAGCAATCCTTGAGGAATTATTGAAAGCAAACGTAAATTTGAAACGAAAACTACCTTCTGGCAGGCATCCTCTTTTAGTTTCTGTTAGACGGGGACATATCAAATGTGCTGAAGTCATGCGTAAGTTTGTGTTTCATTTTAATCGTACTGGGTGAGCCAGAGAAAAGTCTCCACTTTCGAAAATTCATAGCACCAGATTTAAAGGATTCATATTCAAGTTGTCACGTTTTTATGAGCACTGAAAATATAGGTACATTTGATTTTACGAAAATTTCTTGGTTGCGTATACGCTAGGGCATTTCACCTCTCAGGAATTTTAGAAATACTCACATCGATTGAATAGATATTTTTTCGGCATTGCAAATTATGTGTACACTTCTCACATCTAAACATGATTTTGGTGTTCCTAATAATGCATTCACTCCTTAACATCTACTGAATAGATGTTTTCTGGGGTTTCAAATTGTGTACACAATCGTGGTACAATCCTCACATCTATTTTCCTTGTTTACCTGCCCGGTATCACCCAAACAAGACGTTCTTTTTGATCCCTCTTGGCCTCCTCTATCTTCACAGTTGGACGTAGGATTCGAGCACATGAGTGGAACCATGATCGAGAGTCCTTACATGACTGGGAAATTCAAGATAGGATACAAGCAAATTATGACAGGATTAAAAATATGGTACACAAAACTGGCGAGTTTACAGCGCGTATGACAAAGGCACAAATGTGTGACTCATATTCACAACCATGGCTAAAAGGTGAGAAATGAACCTATCGGGCGATTCAGAACAACACACGCCGTTCGAAAGAGCTGTTGCTCCTAAAAATATCACAGCAGTAATATTTTTGCAATATCTGATTGAATAGCCAACATGTTCAGTTATCTTTCGGATTTTTCCTGGCGGAAATCGGTTGCTCTGTTCATGGGTGAGAGGAAACAAAGTAAATGTATGATAAAATGTATAAACAAATCGTACCTGTGTCTTTATTCTTGTTGTTTTCGCCTCCAATTTAACCGCAGCAGCATGCTCAAATCAACTCCTAAATTCAAATCTGCAACGGCCTAAATTTTTCTGTGTTCTGTAAAAGCGAGGCCGTCCTCGTTTAACACAGTAAAATTTAGGCCTTTACAGATTTGAATTTAGGAGTTGATTTGAGCATGCTGCTGGGGGTAAATTGGAGGCGAAAACAACAAGAATAAAGACACAGGTACGATTTGTTTATACATTTTATCATACATTTACTTTGTTTCCTCTCACCCATGCTCTGTTCAGATTTTACATGAGATTTTCTCGAGAAACTCTCTTTGATGACTTTAATTTTGTTCAAAGTCTTTCGTATCGTAGATTCATCCCATGAAGAGAAAACTGTAATAATTCTGAAAAATATCAAAATATAAAAGATTGCTAATGAACATTGATGACAAAGTAGTAAAAATTCCTTTTAAGCCATTGAATGCACAAAAGATGCAATAACCAATCGTGCAATGTTTTCAAAGATTTGATTCCAATGTTTTGTGGACAATTTTTTTGTAGACACGCTGGCAAGACTGTTCTTCATTGAATCAAATGAAAAATGCTTTAACCAATCGTGCAATATTTTTGAAAATTTTGATTCAAATGTTTCGTGGACAATTTCTTTGTAGGCACGCTGCAAAGACTGTACTTGGCTGATGTCCTGGATGGGGAACCCAAGAAGCAAAATGCGCCAAAACAAACAAAAAAGGAACTTAAAGTTTCTTTCAAAGATGATGAAAATGTGTTAGCAGAAAATGGCGAGTCACAAGAGGCGTGCAAGGAAACAAAAGCCCCTACCCAGCCCCCTAATCCCCAATGTGCTTAAAGAGCAAATGTAGGATTAAGACATTAGTTAAATAAACCATCTATATTTTAGCGTAACCAGGCTATTGCAAAATACAACAACGAATTTATTACGATATTCAAGTGTTATAAAATTACTTTTTATTCATTAATTAGTACTCATGATATCTTAATTGAATTAGAAGAATATTTGTCCAATAGTTAATTCAAGAGTTCTGATATCAAAGAAAGCTACGCGAAGCTACTGTTTTTTCTCGTATCATAATTCTGTGTTTCGAAAACATTGAAGAACAAAAGATGGAACGCCTCTGATAACAAGAGAGAGACATCTGCAACATTAAAGATGAGGGGAGGTGTGGATTTCAAGGAACGTAACTATTAAAGAAACAAGTGACAATATTACAATTCTGATTACAGGTTCTAGTCTACAGCAAACTCCTAAACCCTCCACTAATCTTAAGCATAGGTTCCACATCATTGAAAACGTTGTTGCAGAATTTTATGGCCTATCACTTTGAAAAGAATGGCTTGAAAGAAACTTTAGCTACTTTGCTATAATTTTATAATTGGAAATTTCAGAAGTCTTTAATATTTCTTTAAATTACAGAGTATTTTGTATTTCAGCTCATTTTAGGATGTGAAATCGTCAAATTTCTAAATCGTAGAATCGCACTGATGAAGATTTCTGAAAAGTATTACGGAAGAATTAGACGAAAGAAGTCAAAGTTTCTTTCAAAATATTTAATTTTATGAAATAAGGATTTACAAAGAAATTTGAATAAATGCTTTAAAAGATTTGGAACAACTAGTCTATTTTAACGTAAACAGCCATTGTTAATCAAATAGCGCAAATGCTATCAAGTGCAATCAGCATTTAATTCAAGACGTGAAATTTTTATCATTCAGTATCAAATCCTCCATCACTTGTCATCCTCCCACCCCCCTCCCCCCACAAAAAGCAAATGATGATTTATGGAACTACATCAAATTGCACAGAACAATACGTGCAATGCGGCAACTAAACAGAGGGTCATTTCATTCCCAAAAAATCTCTTACACTTTTGGCAAATATCCTTTTGTCTTCAAGAAAAATCCACGAAAATCCGTCAAGATCCTTCTGCTCCGAAAAAAATTTCGTATGCTTTTCTGACTGAGTGAAATGCCCCTCGAACTAAACCTAAATCAATAACAGCAAATTTCAAAATACTACGCAGCCACAATGGCAAACAAGGTAGTGATACCTGATTTCAATTCTTCTAACCATCAGCGTGTCATCAGTCCCCCACTGTGCTTTCAGCCGGCCCTTCCCCAACAATTATCATGAGCATTATGACATTTAAAGTTCCAAATAAGTAACTGGTACTTTTCCTTTTTGTGTTCCTCTTTCGGCCATTATCCAATCAGAATCCATCCCCTCCACAGTGTATACGACAACGACCTGCCACAAAAAATAAGTATTCAAGAATAAACGTTTCTAAATTTAATGTACTATATATATAGAAATACATCCAACCTGGACTGGTGGTATATCCCAGTCCACTACGCGGAGATCTTAAACAAATAAATAAACAAACAAATAAATTAATTAATTAATTAATAAATAAATAAATAAATAAATAAATAAATACTTGGTCAGAAGTTTTAAAAGGCTGACTGCCACCGACTTGAAATTAATGGAGATGGATATGTATGAACTCTAAGCAAGTTGATTTGATTTTTCGTTCATACTCTGCAGGTAGAATTTAGTTAAATAAAAGCTGTCACAACGAGCCTCTCCGACTCCTGACCCCCTTTGTGAACTACTGTGCGAGTTACTAACAAAAACACAAAAACACAGAACAAAAAAAAGCACACACAATGACTAAAACTCAACAGTTAAGTCTAGTTCTTCAAGCTATGTCCTGCTCATCAAATATGTAGTATTGATAGTCAAATTTGCACTTCTTATCAAACCAAAACCGATCAAGTCTGTACACGATGACTGGTGAAAATATTCATTATGAACACAACGGCTGCTTTTAGTGATTGTTCCGAAGGGTATGTGAGACAGAATGTGCCATGTACCCCAAATTTCCATAAAAACAAAAAAGGACACAATCGGGAGAGTAGACGTTGAAGAATAAAATGGTTAAACAACCCAAGATGGCCTTGTTTTGCAAAGCCGTATTACCCATAGAGAAATTCAGCTAACGTTGTTCATACCCAAATTTTGGGAAATCATCTCTTAACTTATTGATACGGTGATCCGGATCGTACTTTCATGGCACGAGGTTCTAAACTTTCCCAAAAGAACATTCTTCTCTAGAGGACAATCGTGTGATCTGAAGTGAATATAAACAACGTTTGCTCGATTTTTCTGTCACGCAAACATCGTCGACATTAGCTAAATTGTAGGATCATATTCTCTTGATTTTAAGCCATACATGATAGATGTATCTTCTCTTGATTTTAAGCCATACATGATAGATCTATCTCGCAAATCTTATTCGGTGACCGGGTATGCTTTATTCCTTCAACGCATTTTCATCTATTTAGACTGATTACGATGAGTCCCAGTAATCGCTATACATAACGAGACTACTACACCAAACCGAGACCACTCAGTTAGGAGCGTCAAGCAGCCTTTCAATAGCGACAACTACGGCCATATAACCTACTCTTACCTCATCAGCCAATAGGGACAATTCAGTTTCATCAGCCGCATCATAATCATAAAGAACTCTTGCTTTCTTTTGTGTGGATGGCGTCTGTGTATCTGGCGTCTTTGGGGCTGATGGCACCACTGGGGCTGCAGGCCGCGATGGTGGGGCTGATGAGCCAGCACTTCTTGTGATTCTATGTCAAAGAGAAATGCTATTAAAAGGATTCAGGATTTTTATGTCGAAAATTATAAATTTACTGACGTGATACAGTTGTAGACATTGCATTTTTGCTTGATTTCTGCAGCTTTATGCTTCTGCGGAGGAAAAATCTATGCACCACTACGAAGGACATAGAGATTGAAGGAAAGAAGCGAATTCTCTTCCTTCCTATATAGCTTCGAAGCCTCCTCCACAGAACGATATAGATTTCCCTCCGCAGAAGCATACAAGCTGGAGCATAACTGCAATGCGTAACTAATGCGAGGTTCGATCGAGTAGCGTTAGAGCTTTCATCACTTTTGTGCAAATTCGAAATTTTATAGAAGTGTTATAAAAATATCGCTAAAATCAGATTCTTTTTAAGAATAGTTAAGAAGGTCTATGTTCGTTCTTTGTTGATCAATAATAGTGCTAGTTCTCTTTGGAAATCTAACTGAAAATTGGATTACCCTGGAAAGTCCTTTTGAAGTTCTGTAACATATTGTTGACACTGTGCATGATACATTCCAATGGCCTCGACAAAAGCACCTAGACTTCTTAAATGATTGTTCTGAAAAATAAAAATACGATGTGTAATTTAACAGTGGTATCTTCTTACGCTTAGAAACAGCAACAACTTTATCATTAAAGGTAATGTATCCATGTAAGTACAGCCGCAAATACACTCTTGTCAAAATATGCTGACACGATTGACACGATGCTGACCAAGACGCTCGAAGAGCGCTTAGTGATTGGCAGAGTTTAACTGATCATGTGCAAACTAAAATTTCAGCTCCGAAAGTGCAACGACAAGTAAGTGATCACATGAAATATCACATGAAGCTGGCATGCCCCCCCCCCTGCAAAGCCACTGTACTTCCATGGACACATTACCGTTAAGTTATAGTTTGAAAGTTCTTTACTTGATGCCCCAATAAAGTTTCATTCTAGGTCGTGATTTTAGGCCTGTTTTGAAGGTTTCTTGAAGGGAATCTGTCGAGCAAATCCCGCATAATTTCAGAACAGAGTGGCTGATTTCAGTAAGGTAAGTTTCAGAATGGATTTGAATATGTCCACTGATACATAATGCATTGTCCAATATTATTGTCTCGATATCTAGGGAGCAGGGGCCTTTCAAACGGGGACTGCTTTTTATTCGCCTGTTACTAAGATCATGCAAAGGTAACTTCAAATTGAAGATGAAGTTGCGCCAACCGCCGCGATCGCAGAAGTAGAATAGGCCTAATCGAGTCCGCGACCCCCTGCCATGACGCTCAAGTGGTGGGGCTCTACCTGGGATCGAGCCCTGTCCGCTTGACTGTTCTGGCTCAAATGTCAGAGGATTACAACACTGCGTTACAACACCTACAGTAAGGAAAGGTAAGTAAGGAAAGTTTCTTTCCTACGAACAAAGCATTCAAATGACTCACGTGAGTTGAATCAATGCCTTCCAAAAGAAGCTTCGTGATTTCATATTGTCTGTCAAATTCCATTTGCGCAACTCGAAACTCTCCTTCAGCCTGCAAATACAAATGAAAAGGAATAAGACCATTTCGACAATTAAGACTGGAGAGAGAGGTTTGTTCTGTTAAATAGCGGATACAGTTCTGGTAAATGGCTGCCGTGGGGTGGCCGTTTAAGTGAATAATAGAATAGGACTGAAAGTGCTAAGGCTAAGCATCGATTCGTCAATAGAGATTTTGACAAAAGATGATCGCATGTTTTCATTCGGTTGCATCAAAGTTGCTCTCAATGATATTGCCATTGTAACAACTTGTATTTTGCGAATAAATTTGAGATGAATGAACTGAATATACATTTTAGCTATTCTGAAAAGAATCAGAATCAAACGATATTTTGCTACATTTTGTAGGATTTTCGAATGAGCACAATATTGATAGAAGCTCTGACGGCACTCGATCGAACGTCACATATAAAAATGTATTAAAATAAAGCTCGATCCAGGCTCTCTTGCAGAAAAGCTAAAGGGTATATTGATGATTGTAGGAATAAAGATCTTACCTCGCGTAGATTGACAGGTGATTGGGCTCGTTTCACTTTGTTTCTCGCAGCATCTAAATCGACTCTTTTGATTGACAAAGCACGCTTTTCTTTCTAAAAACAAGATATAAGAAGATAGCATACCATAAAATAAGGCTAATAAACAAGTAAATAAAGTAAAATATAAGCACTTTGATGCGAATTGAAATAAGCACGACGTTTCGAGCATAGCCCGTTATCAAGCCAAAATAAGGCCCGTTTTATAAGTCGTGGCACGGGAATCCATCTACCAGGGGAAGAATTTTCCATCTACCAGGCAAAAGGGGGAAGAAAGCCATCAACACAGAGAAGAAAAATCCATCTACTATATTCAGTTGGCTTGGATTAGCTAGTTTAGTAATTATTTTTAATTTTTACTGTACATAGCTATGTAGCGCCAACTTTAAATAAATTGATTATTATTATATTATTATCCATCTNAATAAACAAGTAAATAAAGTAAAATATAAGCACTTTGATGCGAATTGAAATAAGCACGACGTTTCGAGCATAGCCCGTTATCAAGCCAAAATAAGGCCCGTTTTATAAGTCGTGGCACGGGAATCCATCTACCAGGGGAAGAATTTTCCATCTACCAGGCAAAAGGGGGAAGAAAGCCATCAACACAGAGAAGAAAAATCCATCTACTATATTCAGTTGGCTTGGATTAGCTAGTTTAGTAATTATTTTTAATTTTTACTGTACATAGCTATGTAGCGCCAACTTTAAATAAATTGATTATTATTATATTATTATCCATCTAACTGACTATACTAGCTATGAAAGAAGACAATTTTCAATTTAGTGCTTTGATATTCAGTGAGCAATATTATTTCAATGCCGATGTTTTTAGACTGATGCACCCAGTAAAATAGCTTAGAAACTTACTGCAACCGTCTTGAGATCATTTTCTAAGAAAGTCTTCATTGGATGGATAAAATGAGACATGGTTTTCTGCATGAAGTCTTTCTCGGCATTTCCCATTTTCTTCAATGTTTTTCCAGTCTTTGTGAGGGCAGCTCCTGCATGAAGATTTGGAAATTATCTTCAACAACTAATTTTTAACAGACATTAAAAAATTCACTTTTCAACGAAGCTTTATTGGTAGCTTGCCCCAAAAACTTTATGACATATAGGCGTGGATACAAGAGCACCTCATAAATGAAGATACCTATACTCTTATACCCGTTTATAAAGGGGGCTGCATGAGAAGTTTTGAAGAAAGCCTTCAAACAAAGAGTTTAAGCCGTTCTACTATCTACAGGCAGCAACTAAAGGTTAAAGGATTAATGTCTCGTTCAATTCCTACCCTGACCATCCCCCCGGGACACCCCCGGGTATTTGTACAAAAAAATTTCCCAGCCCCCGGGCATTTGACCGTACATTTTTTCCCGGCCCCTGGGCATTTGAGTAGCATTTGGCAAAAACAGGAGCTTTTGCTTATACAGTAACTGGGAATATGGCATTTTTTCAGTGCCCGGCCCCCGGGCATTTGATCATCAATTTTTCCCCGGCCCCCAGGCATTTGAACAAGGAATTTTTGATGACCCCCGGGCTGCCTGGGGGGGGGGTGGTCAGGGTAGGAATTGAACGAGACATAAACCCACAACATTCTATTGCAGGCATGAGCGCTGTTAAGAACCTGTTGTAAAAAAATCAGAAACCAATGACTGATCTAGCAATCAAAATGTTTTGTAAATTGAAAAACACTTGCATACCATAAATCAAATTATGTAAAATAGAACAGATATTATATTTGTAAATTTTAGATCCAGCAAAATTAAAAATTCAAACATTTCAAAAGAAAGATCAATCAACATTAGACTCATTCTAATATCTTGTTTGATCCTACTGCGAGATTTTCAATGAACTTTTGAATAACTTGTTCAAAAAGTTCATTGGAATTATAATGCAATGATGTGAAAATGACACCTGTTTTGCACTGTATCTCATTTTAGCATTTTGGAGATTGAGCGTATTATTATTCTGATAGTCTAGTATGTACAGTATTTGTTGCTTTGCGAATCCACAAAGTTTGTAGAATTTCATCATTCTGAAATTCACACTAATAGTAAAAAATGGGCAGTTTCCCGCCAAAATTAATCAGAAAAGTGGGTACCAAAGCAAGTCTTGGTAATTAGAAGAGGGTAGCTTTCTGAAAACCGGGCTGCAGACCCCATCCATGCGCAAGTCATGTGCTCCCACCCTCCAAGATAAACTGTACGAATCCCTTGTACTTGAATAAAATAAATTTACCATATTCTGTTCCTTGACCAAGATCTCTTCCAGCATATTCCATTGTTTGACCAAGATGAAATGAATCTGTTGGTCTTAATGGTGTCTTTTTATCCAATTTTTCAAACATGTAGTCCTCCAGCCTAGCACCTGTTCAAAAGAATATGTACAACAGTCAATGTTACTTGGCCACAAGGAATAAAACCCAGGATGAAAGATTTTTAGTTCTGACAAAAAATTTAAAGGTGGTGTGAAGCGAAAATTTTTATTGATGCAAATGAATAGCGCAGTTGAATGATAAAGAATGTAATTTAAATTTTTTGATACCTTATTTCATTTCAGAGTTATCCACTGTTTTGTATGATTTGCTGATGACGCCATTTTGTTTGCAAAATGCAAAGAAAGTATACAAGGTTGGCCATGTTTCCAAAGAGAAATCTAATTAAAAACTTTGTACAATCAACATGCCTTTCTAAACATCATATTAAGTCATGAGGTAATTTATATAACATCTACTGTATTCAGCTCAGCTGAAATATTTCTTACCACTGTAACCTTTCAAAAATCAGATACAGTTATATTTCCATATGATATCCTAGTAATTTGCAAACAAAATGACGTCATCAGCTGCAACTTGATATCAGTGGATAACTTGAAAACGAAATAAGGTATCAAAAAAATGTAAACGACATTCTTTATCATTCAACTGCGCTATTCATTTGCATCAATAAAAATTTCCGCTTCACACCACCTTTAACAATATCATATAGAAATGAAGCACCTACCAGGATTTGGCTTTAGAAGTGCTTCTGTACTGTTGACAATGTTTTCTGTCATTTGCCGTGTAGTGTCTGCTTTAGTGCAAAGACGTTCAAACTGGGCATCAAGTTCAGTTTTCTCAGCATTTCCAAATCTTTCTCCTGTGAGCTACAAACAAAGGAATCATTAGTGAATATTAAGTCTTGTCAAGTATATTATGGATTTCTTGGCAACATACAGTAGTGCTAAAAACAAATTTAAAAGGTGGGTGTAAAATTCTATTTCATCTTTCTTTTAATCAAATGGCTTGAAAGAAATTTCATGTACTTTGCCTTAAATCTGCCATGGAAATCTTTTGATATCCTAGCTAGTTTTAAAATGGTGGTATTTATCATATTTTTTGCCTGGGGGGGGGGTACTTCACATATTTTGAGTACAGGGATGTGCCATCGGGAAGGGTATTAATTTTCCCCATTTTGGTATAAGGAATGGTATAGATTTTCACGATTTTGGTACAAGGGACGGTATCAATTTTTGCAATTTTGGTACAAGTATCAGTTCGGATATACATTTTCGGAAAATTGGTATAAGGTCAGGTATACTTTTTCGGAAATTGGTATAAGGAACGGGTATGTTTTTGAAGCTTCAATGGCACGTCCCCACCCAAAACCTGGTCAAGTACCCCCCCCCCCAGGATTTGTTGATGATGTGACGTCATCAAATTTCAAAATCCGAAACCAGAAAAGTGACAGATTTTGCTTGGCACCATATTGTAAACACTCATGAACTTATGATCATCTTGAAGATTGTCTCATTTACCCTTAAATTGTTGAGGATTTGTGATGATTTTGATTTTTTCAAAGTATTCCATGAATTTTTTCAAAAAACTAAAAACTCCGCCATGTTCCAAATAATTAAGATACAAAAAATTTCTTTCAGGAATTTCTTTCAAACCATTCAATTCAAAGAAAAATGTAACTAAATTCTTACCCACATTTTTAAAGATGTGAACCCTATGCTTTTCTTGGCACTTCCCTTTTTGGAAACTTTGCATAATGAGCAGAAGGCTTCTTCTTTGCTAAAAGTGCTCACGCTGCTGAGTTTGTATTGCTGAGCAACAGTGTTTCCTTATTGCTGTTTTACAAAGATGTTTTACAAAGATTGCTCACTTTCCATCATAATTTTTTGCGCCCTTTTTGCAAGTTGCCCACTTCAACTTTGGACTGGATCAGCCCCAGTGCACTATGTGGCCTGTATTGTTTCTTGCCATAATATTTATGGCAATTTTACATATTGGGCAATATAAGAATATTTGCAGCAGCACATCAGATAGTGATGAAATGAAAAACAGGACTCTCCTCTCCTGGCTGACTGATGATGTGTGAAAAGGGAGAGGGAGGAACAGACAAAAATCAAAACTTGTTTTTAATAAAAAAGACCAGACAGAGACAGAGTCCACACCTTTTTTACTAGCCTATCTATGTTTGAATGCAAGGTAAGAGTACTTACTTAGCTGTACCTAACGAGCACCACTATTTTACATACAAAATAAAAGTAGGCTTGACAAATCTTGATGAAATCAATGACTACATTTAGACAATGAGTCATACCCACCAGTCTAGGCCTTGCTACCTCATCATATTGGGCTATTCCATTTTTACTCCGTACAGGGGGATGGAAGTAAAATTCCAGGGGGTCCTTCAAAAACAATTTCTGGGGGGTCAAAAATTCTTAATGATGCTTTTCTGGGGTGTAAAAATATTTCAACAAATATTTTCCAGGGGCGAACCCACCTTCACAAAGATTTCCAGGGAGGTTGTAGAAACAATCTCCTCTAAGCACGCTTGCTGTTTGTCATTTCCAAGGGGATCATCAATTCTAACTACCGTTTCTCAGGGGGGTGGCTCCTATTCAACGGCTCTTTTCCAGGGGATGCCAATCTGACAACAATCTTACTTCCNCAATGAGTCATACCCACCAGTCTAGGCCTTGCTACCTCATCATATTGGGCTATTCCATTTTTACTCCGTACAGGGGGATGGAAGTAAAATTCCAGGGGGTCCTTCAAAAACAATTTCTGGGGGGTCAAAAATTCTTAATGATGCTTTTCTGGGGTGTAAAAATATTTCAACAAATATTTTCCAGGGGCGAACCCACCTTCACAAAGATTTCCAGGGAGGTTGTAGAAACAATCTCCTCTAAGCACGCTTGCTGTTTGTCATTTCCAAGGGGATCATCAATTCTAACTACCGTTTCTCAGGGGGGTGGCTCCTATTCAACGGCTCTTTTCCAGGGGATGCCAATCTGACAAAAATCTTACTTCCATCCCCCTGTATGGCTAAAAAATGGAATAGCCCATTATGATTGTAAACAAAATGATAGTTAAGTTAGGCCCATAAATTCTTCATTTTTCGCTATAATGCAAGGCACATTTACAACTTAAAATTTAATACCTGTCTTGCTCTATTGAATGCAGTTTTGCTTGTCCTAAAAGCAGTGTTGGCAAAGCGCATGAAACCGTCTTTAATATCAGCTGAAGAGACCTGCATATCGTTATTGGTCGCCATCTTCCTTTCACTTCGCAAATGAAAGTGATCACCACGTATTAACAACAACAACAACTTATATATACCTTGCCCACCCTCTTTTCAATCTATTCAATTTTCAAAATATCGAGATTGAAATATCTAAAAATACATCATGATTTCATATATGAAAAAAGATAAAGAGCTGAGAGTTGCAAGAACTCCTGATCCCGGGGAGTCACCACTTGGTACTAGCCTGCGTGCAATTTGTACGAAAATGCAATAAAATGTGTACCTCAGTGTTTACCAAATTGCCAATTTTGAATTTTGTCTTGATTAGATTATGCCAACCACGACAATGTTCAGGAGAGGGGTCAGGCAGATGTCCAGGGTAAATTCTTGTGGGCAGTTTCTTATAAAAAAAAGCAATGTATTAATGAAACTAAGGGGGGGGGAGGGACAAAATGTTGTTAGGTATCTATTTGTGGTATCGATTCGTATCTAGTGTCATAAGACTTGGGCTATTTTGCCACCAAATTTTGCTGCTCTGTCTCCTGACCTTTGATTCTCTGAAAGGTTTCACAACTGCCCACGGTCATTTTTCATGAGCAAAATTTCTTTAGAAAAATTTCTTATTTTCTTAGTCGGTGGTCTCTGGTTTTATGGTCGGTGTTAGTGGCTCGGTGGTCGGTGGTCGGTGGTTATGGTCGGTGGTAAGTGGATTGTTAGTCGGTGGTAAAGTGTGGTAAGTGGATGGTGGTTAGTATGAGTTGTGGTCGCTGTGGTCGGTGGTATGTGCTTTTACTCTACACCACGCCAAAAGATACACCCTTTTGAAATTATGGTCGAATTGGCACCCCTAAACAGGGGCGTACGCAGCATCCCACGCCCATTTTAGTCACATTTTGCATCGTCAACAAAACATGGCTAAAAGGAACACAAAATAGGCAGGGATGTTTTGTGAATTTGAATTGAGAATTTATACCCATCATAACAAGTTAATCAAGGAGAACGAAGAATTGTTATACGGAACAAACAGTCCAGCATATCAAGTACGAATTATAAAATTGCTTTCTTAGCTTTACTGCAAAATGACTTGGCGCTTGTTGCTGGATCTGCATATTCGAGGAAATGCCTCTTTTCGCCACTTCATCATTGTCTGGTCAGTCTATGGCATCTTTTGTTGTGGCAATTCTAATTATTTTAAGAGAACATGCATTCTTCTTTGGATTAGAATGCCTCCCCCAACATCCTTCAAGCATTTCTTAGAAGCCCCAAACATTGCTCTACCAAACCTTGACAAAACCAAAAACCATTCTCTCCTTGCTTTGCAAGAATCTCCAAGACCACCAAAAGAAAAATTCTCAAAAAACACACTTCTGATTTTTCTAAGTTCAAGGCGAAAATAATTTCCAAATTCAAGGCAATCGACTTTCCAGTCAGACTCAAGACTAAGGCCCCGTTTACACGATACCGTTTTCATTTCATATCGGATTCGGGGTGGCAATCCGATACTAAAATTTTTCTGTTTACACGACATCGTTTTCATTTCATATCGGATTGGTGCGTTCTCGTGTAAACAGGAGCCCAATCCGATATGGAGTGAAAACGGTCTCGTGTAAACAGAAGACCAATCCGATATGAAACCAATCCGATATGAAATGAAAACGGTATCGTGTAAACGGGGCCTAAGCGTTATGGGATGCTATAAATAAATGTTCGAAGCGTTGTCATGCAAACAAAGCCTACCGTACTTGTACCAGGTACGGATTTCAATGAAACGAATTTTGGCTGATAGCAGAAACACCGAAGCATTTTTGTGATTTTTGTTTGTACTTTTGTGAGTAATAAAAAACTCCATGTTTGCTAGCCTGAACAAGAGTATAAAACACTGGATCAAATTGTGAAGAATTTCTCACACCAAACAATACCAAAGCACAGTTTTCATTGGTATCGAATCAGCAATAACAGATTTTGTAAGACAACAGCATGAGTTGCATTTGATTGACACCGCCATTAGCGATCGCAAACAAAGGAACTTCTCTCAACCTGTAATTCAAAACAAGCAAAGCAGCAAAAGTTTCTCTGAAGCCTAGGTAGCTAGCTTCCTCGTTGTCCATTCCAGAATTCATTTTTAAGAGCAAACATAAGTATACATCGAAAGAAGAAGGGTATATCTACACATCTGCCAATGGCATTTAATTTGTTTGCTTCAAAAGACGAGTGGGAGGAGATTCAATTCTCTTACTGTTTTGAGTGTGATTAAAGCACTTACTGCAATGCTTCTGAACCAAAAAAATAAAATGCCCGATGTAGATGTACAGATATATCCATCTTCTTTCGATATATACTCATGTTTGCTCTTATAAACAATTTATGGAATGCACAACGAGCGCGCTGGCTACCTGGGTTACAGAGAAACTTTTGCGGCGTTGCTCGCTTTGAATTATTGGTTGAGGGGATTTCCTTTGTCTGCAATCGCATTGAGATCGGGTGTCAACAAAAGCAGCTCATGCTACTGTGTTGCAAAATCTGTCCTTGTTTACCGGATTTCGTCTGGATTTGTATTGCCAAGGGACGAGAAATCGTTAGTATTTGTAAAACTTTTTTGGCGTACCCGGTACAAGCAGATATTTCTACTCTTATGTTGTCATCTACTTTTTGTATTACGCCATATCAACAAAATAAGGCGCTATAGCAAGCTGAGTGCGTTTTTCATCATAGCTTTGGCTGCAATAACAATTTCTGAATGTCATCAAAACTGTTCTTTAATGCTTCACCAAATCGAGCAGCATTCGTTTCTGGGTTTGAATTGAAAGCGGACACAGCAAAATTGAGATGTTCTTCTAAAGGATTGTAGCATACACCATAGCCATCGGGTACAGCTGGTCCGAAGCATAACACTGTATCGAATGGCGAGGGTACCTACGATAAAGAAATATACCTGGTTACCAAGGAAAAAATTGCAAGTTTCAAAAACATCAGAAAAGATGTGATNTGCGTTTTTCATCATAGCTTTGGCTGCAATAACAATTTCTGAATGTCATCAAAACTGTTCTTTAATGCTTCACCAAATCGAGCAGCATTCGTTTCTGGGTTTGAATTGAAAGCGGACACAGCAAAATTGAGATGTTCTTCTAAAGGATTGTAGCATACACCATAGCCATCGGGTACAGCTGGTCCGAAGCATAACACTGTATCGAATGGCGAGGGTACCTACGATAAAGAAATATACCTGGTTACCAAGGAAAAAATTGCAAGTTTCAAAAACATCAGAAAAGATGTGATAACATCAGTAATCCAGAAAACTTCTTTGAAGTGGAGGTTATCTTGACTTATTACTTTGAATCCTAGTAATCGCTACCATACAGGTGGGTGGTTGGTGACGATTACTAGGACTCAACGTAGTAAGTCTGCCTAGATGTAATCTATAAAAACAGTAAGCACCAGCGTATAAGACACCCGCGCCCGCGTTTCTGCTATCAATACAATAAGCACCCGCAGTCTTTACGCGGGCGTTTACGGTAGGACAATATATATCACAGGATGAATTTAGTCACTGGCAAAATTTCACAAAAACGGATTGCGTAGGTTTGCAGCAAATCGAATTTTTCCGATTTTGCGAACGTAAGAAGGACAGAAGTCTCTGTTGAGCTCAGATCATCGGTAACAGTGACCATTAACTGTTTATTACAGTTTAGTCAGATCAAGTGTAAGTCATCATTGCTCAACCGTATCTGCATTGCATGCCAGGGTAGGTAACAAACTTTGAAACAGATAATGTTCCCATTACTTTAAATCAAGGTTGTTTATCTACTCAGTTTTCCTCTTCATGTTTTCATCGGTACTTAACCCGGTCGCAAATTTATAAGAAGTGGCAAAAAAGGACTGTCTGAATATAGGTTAGGCAGAGAGAAGTTTCTAAATTGAAATTAAAGCATCACTATTGCATTGCTGCCTCTAGAAAATCTTAAGTGGAGGCAAACTATCTTTCATATGACATTCTCTCATCATAGTTGAGCTGAAGGGCTTTAGACCGAAGCAAAATGGTAGCTTCAAAAAAAAGTCAGAAAGCTCCAGAGTTGGAGGAATGCGTTGTGGTCCCTGAAGCCTCACGGTGTTTTGGTGTGCGGTGCTCTGTAGGTCTTGACTTTGTCTATTTTGGACCGGAATGGAACTTGTGGGGTGCCATCTTTCATGATGTTGTGGGATGTTGGGATTTGGACGTATTCATCTACCTCAGTAAAAAATTAAAGCACGACCCTTGCGAAGAGCAGTCTTTTATGTTTTTGAAATGTACTTATAATCAACTGAAGCTCTTCTTTTGTAATTTTGTAGGAGCTGATAGGGCATGGTGTCTAAATATCTATATGACCATGATATGATATTGATAATAATATATGATAATAAGCTTTTCTTTTCAATGCACGGTTCAGCCAATAAGTTTTCGAAAAATTAAAGCTGAACAAACCTGACTCGTAGATAACTTGAAATGGAGACTGTAATTGTATCCTCTGTCTCTGAAAATCTCAGGAAGTTTCATGCCAGCTTCAATACAAATCAATTTTAATCCTAATAAATGGCGATCAATTGCTTGACCATTGATAGCCTGTAATGGAAAAATTGACATGGTGAGACAATTTACACAATATATTCAGGGCCGTAGGAAGCATCTTAAAGGTGCTCCATCCCCAAATTTTTATCGACAAGGTGATTTTGCAGTTCTCTGGCCAAAATATGTCAACTGTAGTTTTCACATAAGACTTTCATCTTTTTTCAAAATGAAAGCGTTACGATAAAAACAAACAAAACGTACATATTTCTTTCGATTGCTCGGATATAAGTGGATGTTTGACCGGTAGAGTTTGCTGGCTTGGGTGAAACTATCCAGCAAACTGCAGAAGACATTGGAAACATGCCTAAAACAACAGAGTTTACGTTTTGTCGACGGGGTCTGACACTTCAAGGGTACTCTTTTCCAGAGTGGGAAAAATATTTGCCTTCCTGTGAAGGAACGTCAAACCAGAATTTTTCCTTCCATTGTTTCATGAATTTTCTGTAGTCCCAGATGTCAGTGTAGTTGATAATCCATTAGGAACCGAAAATACTTTTAAAGCTTCCTGAGATCACAAAACTGTTAATGAAAGAGCATAATCCAAGCATTGATTTTCTTCTATACTTTTCTTCCTTTTTTCCTTCCTGTCTCTTTATGTTTTCAATTCTTGCTTTCTTTATCACCCTATCTTCCTTCCATCCTTTTTTGTTCCTCCTCTCTTTTTTCTTTCCATGCATTTTCTTTCCATCCTTTTTCTACAACCTTTTTCCTTTCATTTCTCCATTCCTCCCTTCATCGTTTCTTTTCCTTCCGTCTATTCTGCTTTCTCTCTTTCTTCCCCTTTTCTTCCTTCCAGACAAACAAGCACCTTTTCCACCTCTGCTCTTTTAATTTAGCTAAAAGGGCACTTCCTGAAAAAGAGCACTTTTTCGTAATTGCAAAATCTTGGGAGCGGGGGCACTTGTCCCCAGTGCCTCCCTGTTGATAAGGTTTACAACCCACGAATCGTACAATTCCTACCCAAAACACAAGATTATCAGCAGCAACAGTTCAAAAACATCTCAACTAAATATATTTCAATCTGCAACAAATGGTATTTCCAGTTTATGAGTAGCTTGCAGTTACAGCATACGTAAAAAATTCTGCATATTTACCAAAACAACTCGGATACAAACTTACCTCTCTGGTATACTTGCTGTGGCCACTTATTGCTTTGAGGAACAATTCTTTCTTCGTTGCGTCCTAGAGAGGAAGAAGAAATGAACTAAAGTCTGTCTGCGTGAAAATGCCCGTGAAAAACAAGGATTGAGTGTTTTGCATTGAGTAATTTGCGCTATCGCAAATCGCACCTGACATCTAATTTGCAATAGGCTTTTTCACTACCACTGCTGCCTGCTTGTCTCCTACAAGCAGAATAGGGACATCGATTGTGCTTTTTGGCGATAGACGTGATTACACTTGTTATTTGCTGACATTTTGAACCTTAGGTTTTAAAGTAGATTCAAAACATACACCAATAAATGCTACCTTAACAAACTTTGTAAGGAATATATACAGAAATAAACAAGTAAATAAAGTAAAATATAAGCACTTTGATCCGAATTGAAATAAGCACGACCTTTCGAGCATAGCCCGTTATCAAGAATACATACAGAACTATACTTAAAGAATAAATGACCAGCACATTTAAAGAGCACATTTATCACCCAGGGTCCTTTGCTGGCACGACGAAATGTCAGACTGCCTGAAAATCAATTTGGCCTAGCGGAAACAATGCATCCACACTGCAGTAGTACAACTGATAGGAAAGTTTCATTTTTTGTTGCATCGTTCCATCAGTTCAGCTACGACTCTGTGGATCATTAGCTTCCGCTTAGTACAAATTTGATTCTCTCTCTCTCTCTCTCTCTCTCTCTCTCTCTCTTGGTCAGATACAGTAAAAACTTGCACATAAGAACCTAAGATTTTAAACTCAGCCTGTTTAGATTCTAATGCAATGAGGCACATCCAGTAATCAGGGTGTAGGTTCTTAACAAAGGGAAATACGTGAATCTAAATCTTAGCCGAACTTATTTACACGCTTGACCCTATCCATTTCAACCCAAGCTTACCCAGTTTACCCCTGCAGGCCCTGCCTATCACAGTTCTGCAAGTAACGTTTTGGAGTTCACGAAAGAGGTCGATTGGCAAACAGATTGCATTTATTTCCTAATGAATGAATGAAACCCTTTATTAAGAACCTGGTTATGATATCAGGCTGAAATAGTTCTTATCCATTGGGTAAAAAATATATGATTTCAGGCTGTAGGTTCTTAATGAATAAAGGTTCTTATGTGCGGGTTTTTACTGTAGCGCAAAGCGCTGCTGTGGTCTTTAAGAGAGCACTCCAGTCAGTTCTGTTTTCTGCTTGACGTATTGATGCTGTTATGCTACCACCTGTCCATTGTTTAATTTGATTCTAAGATGTCTGAAATTGTCGTGTGCCCGCAAAGGACCCTGGGTGACAATAGCTCTTTAAAACAAACTTACGTTCTTGTCTTTAGAAACCATTGATTCGCAAAATTCTTTAACCATGAGGGAAGCTGTCCTAATTGTGTCGGTTCGACCAAGTCTAAACTTTCTGGTTGACGCACTTTCGTAGGTTGGTGCCATATGGCCGTGCAATCTACATCGGAAAAGGAGAACCGTGAACAGGATGATATTTGAAAATTTACAGGTTCATACTTTGGGCAGTTAAACGATTAGGTCGATCTTTGAGCGGATAGTAAGAATATTGTAAAATTAAGTCATCACGATATGTCAGGCATAAATACGTCAAATTGAGTAGAGTTTTCAGTTGTCTGATTCTCAGTGTTTTGGCCGGTGGTTCACTGGACGAGGGAGTAACGACGGCTGTTGTTGTCGTTGGTATCATTCGGTTGGGGTCCCTGTTTCCAAACATTCTCGGATTCGTAGCTCGACATCTACTGCAAAACAAGTTTCTTTCTTTAGTCATCGGTAAATTGGTTTGTATGTAGCTTTTTGTAACCGTATCTTTAACTTTAGTTTAGTTTTATGTCTTTTATGGCATGGTCCCGGCGTAGTCATGATATTTTGCTCCTAGGGGTATCGTCTTTGTAGTGTAGTAAAGTGTTTTGTAAGTAGTGTCGTAGGTAATTCGTCTTTGTACAATTTTTTAGATTGAGTATAAAAAAAAAGTTGTCTGACAACAAAGACTGTAGTTTGTCTTCTTGTCTCAATCCATTTATAATTCACTCTGCCTGCAAGGCATTGAGCACTGTCTTAACCAGTAAAGACATACACAACGTTTTTGCGATAGCCCTGTTGGTATAAATATTTTGAAAAGAAGTAAGAACTATTCTGATAATTTTGAGACAAATATGTTCATCAGAAACAGAAGCAGTCAGCAAAGCCTTAAAAACGTAACATATAGTGAGAAATTTTACCTGAAATAAGCGAGCTGCAGACCAATTTGCACAAACGCATCAGGACTCAATTTGTTAGCCTTTGGAACGTTCTTCCCACAACCAGTATAACGAATGAATCTCATGTCAATGTCATCAACAAGTCTACGAGAGGAAGGGAAAACGACGCTATCAATCAGAATGCAACATTAAAAGTGACCTGAAGCGAAAATTGTATTTATCCAAATCAACGGCACTGTCGAATGACAAGAAATCCTGTTTAAATTTCTTTGATATCTCATTTCATTTTCAAGATACCCGCTGATTTAAGTATGAGCTGATGAAGTCATTTTGTTTGCAAATTACAAGAGTAGTAATTGAAATATAGCTGTATCTGATCTTTGAAAGGTTACAGTTGTAAGAAACATTTCAGCTGAGCTAAATAAATGTAATATATATTGCCTCATGACATAATATCATGTTTAGAAAGGCATATTGATTGAAAAAATATTTTTGGTTAGATTTCCCTTTGGGAACACAGTCAACCTTGTATACTTTCTTTACTTTTGCAAAAAAAATGACGTCATTAGCCAATCATACAAAATAGTGGATAACTCGAAAATGAAACAAGATATGAACACATTCTAAACAGAGGTTTTATCATCCAATAATGCTATTTATTTGCATTGATAAAAATTTTCGATTCAAGATTTGCACCTTTAAGAGCCGTGCTTAAACTACAAAATAAACCTGCATAGATAGGATAGATTATCTTGCCTTACCACAAATTTCCTTATTTCTCTTTGCTTAATTACCGCAAGAGCTCGAATCAGTCCCCGAATAAGCTACTATGTATAATACCTTCCCTATCCACTATAGATGTTTAATACCTTCCTTATTCACCAGCATATCAAATCCAAGAGGTTACCGAAGATTTCCCATTTTTTTTTTAGCTAAACAAGTTTGCGTGTTAATCTTAATAGGGTTTGAGATAAAAACTGTGCCGAATTTATGTATTTGACTCGTAAAATTGCATGATAATTCCGCAAAATATGGGGGGAAAACTAAAAAGCTTCCATTTATATCAGATTCGCTAGTGATGAACCTAGTTGGTTCGAAACGTTCAAATAAACATGTTTACGTCAATTAATTAATTAAAACTTTATACTTAGAAATAGAATGTCACCTAACCTGGATTTGTCAAATTTAACTTGGAATGTCTAATATTATAAAATGAAGACCAATACAATGATTGTCGTCGCTTGCTTCATCCTCCGTTCCATTTATATCCTTGTCAAATGACATTTGACTTTGCGAATGAGCCCCCCTTTCTAACAAGCCCCCCTCTGGAATCTCCAAAACTAAACAAGGCTCCCTAGGGCTTAAACGATCTTTTATGGTAATTTAATTCACGTCACATACAGGCAAGTAAGACCCAGAACAGAGTCCCTGAAGATAACAATGTTGTCATTCGGTCATTCGGTCTCTCTGGGGTGAAATTGTTCACGCGATATTGCTCTGATTTGCTAATTTTGGAAAGATGTTACTTACTGATCAATAGATTCTTTCGCTTCTTCAATCTTTTCTTCTAACTCTCGTGTAAGTTTCCATTGTAGGCGCTTTGGTTCGTGGAAAGATGAAGATGGTGAAATGCTATTTCCATCTTGAAGAGAACTACAATTGAATAAAAAGACGGTTTTTCAAAGTTAAATATAGCTTCTGAACAACATTTTCTCGAATTGATAAACTTCTAGCCTTCAAATCGTCGGAAAAAATCTACATTCTTTTCTAAGCTCTCCGGCAAAAAGACAACTAAAGGAACCAGCTTAAGACAGACTACCTGGATCGACAAAGCTAAGAAACTTTTGTAATTTCGAGCTTTAATTTTCCAAGGTCACTCAAAAATGCTCCGCCACTCTGCCACTAGTAACAGCAAACGTTTTCACATTGTTTCAAGTGCAATGTTATGTTGCTACTTGTTTTGGGACCATAACAAGTAATTCGGCAGCCCTTTTAACAAAATTGAATTAACTCTAAACTTTTGGCATTAAAGATATAAGAAACACATCAGAAATTGTTGGTAGCAAACGTGTCCTAGTATTCAAGAAACTACCTACCAGCACCGGACCTTAATCTCCTTAAAAAGTCGGTACATTTTCTAAACAAAATGCAGCTCGTACTCTGCAGTACCGAATAATCGTCCCTTCTTGCGTGTTAATTTTTGAAATTTTCCAACCCCAATTTTTTTCCAACCCCCCTTGTTATTAAACCTTGAAAAATTGAAATGATAGTGAACATGATTTTTGAATAATTCCTTTGAATATAAATACAAACATAAAATAAATACAATACATTCTTCCCCTGATTGTTCTAACCCCCCATTATTATCGTATCCAATCATTTCCGCCCTCTGATTATTCTCACCCCCCCCCTATCTATTCGGTGCTCGAGAGTAGCTAAAAATTCAGAGCTAAAATCAAGGCTCATGGCATGGACTGTTGTCATCAAAATAGCTGTGGGCCAAACTAAGCATTTAAAAGGTTACTAATAGAAACTAGTCTAAATTTTGTTAATGGCTAAACCACTTGGCTCTCTGATTGGCTGATATGGACAGTGAAAGCCCTGAATCTAACTCCAGGCCCCTATCGAGTGCATATCCCTGGAGAAATCTTGAAAACAAAAAAAAGATTAAACTCACCATGAATGCAAGATGTGATTACAAAGGAGTTGAACTGGAGGGCCTTCTGCACTTGAGTGTTCATAATTACAACCAACAATCCCATCTTCTGAGACAATGAGCTGTCAAGTATTAAAGAGTATAATTCTAAATTGTCATACTAGGTTATCATACTGACAAAAAGCATTGAGAACAAATCATCAAACGAACGCAATTTTGGAAAATTATAAATTTCTAGTGTTTGAATGGTTTTATTTCTGGTAAGTAACTTTTTACTTGTAAAGCAAATTGATGATGGAAATGTTATAAAAAGCAAATTGTAATTACATTTTTTATATATTCCATCAAAAATTCATAACATATAATTTGTAAGTATCATTATAATACTACAACACTACCTAAAAATACTCTATAAGAGGAGCAAAATATCATGTCTACCCCATGGCAGAACAGCTAGAAATGCGACAACCAAACTACAACTACAAACTACAAATACAAAAAAGAAAATTAACAAAAGGGTTCTTGGCAGCATTGGTTCCAAATCTTTAAAAAGGCTGGTGTAAAATTCAGTTACTTATTTCTTTGAACGGAATGATTTCGAAGAAACTTCAGCTATTTCTCTATAATTCTACCGTTGGACTTTTCTGAAATCTTCAATATTTTCAGAGTGTTTTTCTACTTTTTCAAGAATTCAAGAACAATTTTCAAAAAAATTAAGACCATCATAATTTCAAAACTGTTTGAAGCAACATTGAATAATTTCGAAGAAAACCATAGTTTATGGATGTCTACAATATGGTATCAAGCAAAAGTTTGTCACTTTTCTGGTTCATGATTTAGAAATTAGATGACGTCACACCCTCAAATGAGTTAAAATGTAACATATGCTGAAATTTCGAAAAATATTGAAAACTTCTGAAAAGTCCAACGGTAGAACAAAAGGTAAGTAACTAAAGTTTGTTTCAAGCCACTCAGCCAGAAGAAATACATCACCGAATTTTACACCCACCTTTCATGCTGAGAAGCTATGCTGTTCTTGGCGGTTGCTTGACGGATCCCTAAAATTGTGCTTCAACTTTCGGCACAAAAAATTTACAAAAAGGCGACAAGAAGGGGATGTTATTTACTATAAATGTGGAACAAAAACAAATAACTGGTACCTGAAATATTTTATCGAACCATCGATTACAACTATTGAGATTTGATCCTCCTCCATGCAACATTTGATTGACAGAAATTGTTCCAATTGGGTCTTCGCAAATCGAAGGGTTATTTGATGGTTGCCCTTGGGATTTGTCGAGACAAAGAACGAAGATTGATTGAATTATCTTGTGTAGGCTATTCACGTTGACAGAATCTGAAAAGCATGGAAACAAGTCAGAGGGATAAAAGGCCTTGTTACACGAAGATCTCTTACGAGAAACTTGCTTGCAATGGCGTCGCGAGATAAATTTCACTGGGGGTGTTACGCGAAAATTTCAAAGAAAATGCTCAACCGTTTTTGGTTCAAGCTATTGCCTGAGTAGAAAAAAGTTCTATTTTTCGTGAAACTGCCTCGCAGCACTCGCAACAGAAAATCTGGGAACTCGTCGTCAAATTTCGGGGTGTTACACGGTGCAAAATTTTGTGAAACTTATCTTGCAACGCCAGTGGAAGCAAATTTCACATGAAAGCTCATCGTATAACAGGGCCTTAATCAAGACCATGTTTACACATTTTTATCCGTTTTAAAGATGCTACGGTTCAAAGGCATTTACACTGCTCCGGAAGAAACATTTCTATGCTGGGTACGTCAGAAAAAACACCCCCGTCTAAGTGCCCCGGTGAGAGGTCAGATATTCACCGGGGTCCTAGTGACCGAAGTATATGGTCAAATTTTCACCAGGGAATTCATAGAAAATGTTTG
>REGL01000425.1:48284-69375 GCA_004194395.1 Aurelia aurita complex sp. Pacific | reverse complement strand
AGGCAATAGTGGATTTCATCCTGAAATTGACTAAATGTTGCATTTCATTTGTTTACGTTAACTTTGTGAATTTTTAGCTCTACGAGTACAACTTCGATTAGAATGAAGTTTTTTGTGTTAAACTAATCCATGTGTTATCTTTGGAGTAAAAATAGAGCAAAAATCATTTTTCAAAATTTGTTTTTTGGTATTTCTGGACTATTTTCTCATTTCTGGATCACTGTGCGGCCGATATTCAAAAATAAAATTTTAATCTATCAGTCAAAGGTTAATTTAGATAAGAACATTTTGCTTCGTAAAATCATTCATCTTTAAGACCCAAATGGAATTCTCGATTCCCATACAAACCCCTTACAGGCATTTGTCTAATTTTTGGATCTTAAAGGGGCTCCGTCGCCAAACCGTAAACAAATCCGTAAACTCCATCCATTGTTCTCTGCAGTTTGTTTGGTGGCTGCACCCAAGCCACCAAAGAGTGACCATTAAAAATCCACTTATATCCGAGCAATCGTAGAAGATATGAATGTTTGGTTTGTTCCTTAGTGAAGTACAATGATTAATGCCCAAGCAGCAACTTTTATTTTGAAAAAAATATGAAAATCCTGTGTGATATCACCTTTCAAAAAACTGCAAAAGTCATCGTTTTGTTTACATTTTGACGACGGAGCCCCTTCAAAGATGAGTGATTTTACCAAACAAAATGGTCTCATCTAACTTAACCTTTGTCTGATAGATTAACATCTTAGTTTTGGATATCGGTCACATACTTTTTATTCCATAGCCTGCCAAACGTGGAAACTTTTTCTTGACTCACCCGGGAGAGAGAACGTACCTGCTTGAAGTGCGTATGAACGCACCCGTGTGCCCCTATGTACTTATTTTCGAGGGGCGTATCACTCTCCAAATATCTCGTACACCCGTTGGACAAATCCTTTTGTTTTCAAGAAAAATCCACAAAAATCCCTAAAATCTTATTGTTCAAAAAAATCTCGTACGCTTTTGCGGAAGAGTGATACATCCCTCGCTTATTTTGACATTCAAGTTCCTTCATTCAATTTTGGTATTTGATAAAGAATCGACCAATAGTCAATTGATGTGTTCACAATCTTTTTCAGCAAGGATTACAAAGTCAGTTAGAAGAAATTTGGGGATCAATAGCCGCGATACAGGGATATATTGTGAAGGATGATCAACTATTATTTGAATCAACTAAAAACGTAAGTTTTACAAATTCTACTTTTACTTAAAAATACAATATTGCTTAACAGAGAAAGGACAAATAATAGGGGGTTTTATCAGCATAAATCTTTCAAATCTTTAAAAAGGTGTCTATCACATTTTTCTTTGAATTGAATGACTTGAAGAGCTTATTGCTAAGAGGTGTTTTCATGCAGATCCCTCAAAGGAATGATTCGCCAAAGCAAACACCATTGATGTGGGGAGGGGGGGGGATTATATTTCCGAAAAACGTAGATTTTTGTAGGGGTCCAACACTTTTGTAAGAGATTGTAGTTTGTATTGGACGATTACGCTAAATGATGGCTGCGAGGAACTTTTTACCACGATGTATTGCATTCTAAACAGGAATCTCTAACGATTCTATAGGGATTCGATTATAGAACGCAATGCACCTCAGTAAAAATGTCCTCGCTGCCATGTGTAAGGTAGTCGTCTGCTGGAAAGTCTTTTTCCCTTTTGTTCAAGGAACCAATAATTTTGCTTAAATTTCACTGAAAGGGGCTGTATAATGTAAATTTCAAAAACTTTGTTTTTCTCTCCTTGGTTACTGGCAAGTAGTAGCAGATAAATGTCAAATGAGGATATTATATCTTCGTTTGAACTCCGTAGAGTTTTGACACTGCAATCAGATTTATCATATCATCAATGACCGTGGAGATACAGCTGGATTCCCAGCCAAAACTTTCAGAGCTGTTTTTGCCTAAATGCACGAGATCCCACTGTTAGCTGCGGAAGCTCTATGACACATGCTCTTTCCTAAGATCTTGCCCAGCCCCTTCAGAGTCAAATTTAAGTAAATTGAAAATCGTTTAACTGAAAATGTTGAACCTTTGTTAAACCCAGCCTGCGTGCAGCCTCGTCACTCCTCTTGATGCTGCAAGTAGGCTACCCAACCATTGCAATTTTACATAGTCTATATTGAGTAAGTGTACCTTGCTTGTTTGTGCCTTCTAAGTATAACTTTATATATATTCTTATCTCTTCAAAGGCGAAAGGCAAATCAAGCAAAGAAGAGCCCAAGACTGCTGACATTGATCTTTATATTTGCAGTGTAAGTACAAAGAAGATTTAACTGGGCTCAAAAATCGCCTAGGCCTTTTAGTTATTCTACAAAAGAGCCTGGATCGAGCGTTATTTCTATACATTTTTATACGCCACGTTCGATCGAGTGGCTTTAGAGCTTCTATCACTATTATGCACATTCGAAAATTCTACAAAATGTAGCAAAATGTTGTTCGATTCTGATTCTTTTCAGAATAGCTAAAAGGTCTTGTTTATTGTGTTCATTTTCATTTTTCATTTTAACATATTTACTCTGGGGTACAATTCAGTTTCGTGATGAGTTTAACAACTGCTTTCCAATCGTTCCATCAACAATAAGAGAAGTATGATTTTAAGCCTAAAAATTTCAAGATATTAATCAATTTACCACTTTCATATTGAATAACTATTAAACTTGGAAATGAAAAAGAAAGACTATAGTTTCGATGCAGATCGGCCTCCCTTGAACAATCGCAATTGAAAGCTATTAGTTTCGTTTTGAATGTCTGGATTGAATACACTATCTCTGAGTCTAGTTTACTCCATGCGTCGGCTCCGCTTGTAGCTTTCAAACTCTATCTTCTGCAGAGTTCCTCCTGGTAATGGGTTGAACCATCAATTTTTTGCAGAAATGTGATCAGGCAGCTACAATGACGAAGAATGGTTCTCGTGGGGTTATCAAATTTGTTGGAAAATTATCATCTCAAGCACATCTTCATGCCAAAGCAACAAAAGGAGAAGCAGTTAAGGTAATGACATTAATACCTGCAAGTTGAAAATGCTTTTACGTGGTGACTCGAAATAAAAGTAATAATCAATTTATTTAACGTTGGCGCTACATAGCTACCGGGTGTCCCAAAAAGTACTCCTGTTTAAGAAATCACCAAAAATTGATTATCAAATTTTTGATGAAATTTTCTTTTGGAATTGCTTTGTGAAAGACCCAAAAATATTCACAGATGATAAAATGTTTCCTTTTGATACAGCAAGGTAGGAAATTTACACGTTGAAAAACTTTATTTTGAGCTATAGTTTTTTAGCAAAAAACTCAATCTTGCCTAAGAGTAAAAAATTTCATATTTTTTATCATCATTGAGGTCTCCAATGATAGTGCGCATTTATTTCTGTCATTTATGACCATACTAGAAGTTTTACACACACAAAGAAATTGATTTGGCAATCATCAGTGCTTTTTGGAGTATGATTCAAAACCAGGTAGCCCTAAAAAGAGCTACATTTTCTCATTTTTAAACCATTTTCAAGATCAGCTATGTATTGGAAAATAATTTGGTCTTTGATCTACTTGACAAAACAAGCAAATTGAAGATCGGCCGTATAATCAAATTTTGGTGATTTTTCAAACGGGAGTATTTTTTTTGGGACACCCGGTATGTGCAGTGAAAATGAAAAATAATGCTATACTAGCTAATCCAAGCCAACTAAGGAAATCCAAGCCAACTAAGGAAAATTGCAACTTTTTGAAACATGCTTATTGCAGCTATTAACTTATTCTCTCTCCTTTCATGGTTTCAAATTAATTCGCTATTTCTCTTTTAGGATTTAACAGTTTTCTCCCTAGTTACTGGTTAATTTGGTTGTTATTCTTTTGCTGGAGTTAACAGTTTTCGTTCGACAGATAAGAATGTCTATGAAATTGCATTTGTGAGTTTATAGCAATGAGTCCGTTATTTAAGGCTATTTTTGAAACATCGCAAATGCTTCACTATTTAAAAGCCAAAATTACTAATCTTGAAACTCTCTTTTTATGCGATTGTGTCTGAAACCAGATTAACTGAAACTAGAAATTAAATTTTAATGTCCTTTACAGCCACGTTAAAGATTGATACGACATAGAGAATTGATTTTTTGATGAAAATTTTGTTATTTCTTAAGAGCTTCAAAATCAGGTGGCTCATAATGACACAAATTTTCATCAATTTAGAAACACTGTTTAAACCTTTTGACTTTTGATTAGTCTTCTTTCATAGCAGTTATCTGTTTTTCAGTCTTGTGAGACGCTTTCTGAACCAAACATCAAAACCAAGAGCCTTCATTTAAAATATTAGAACATTCTTCAAAGAAGGAAAGGTACCTATCTTCTTGATGGGGTCTTTAATGGCTAATATTTTACCATGAAAACTTTCTTCGATAGGCCTTAAAGGGTGATATAATTCGGAGTATATTATCGAGAATCCAACTGTTATGCGAAGAAGCTGAGGTTAACAATCTTTATCAAGGTGAGAAATTTAATTACTGATGAGATATGAAATTCGATCTTTGTCACTAGGGTACAGGAGTTTGCAGACCAGTCTTTCTAATTTCAAATTGTAAAGAGGCCTAGATTTCATGGAAAGCATTTGCTAATCGTAAAAGAAAATTTGTCACCTCTCTGGATAGTTCTGAAAGACGTGAGAATTTGATATTACTCATAACGGAGAAATGAATTTCTAAATCTTCTAATTTAAACTATCTTTTGATAGCTCAGTCCTTGTTCGTTGTTTTCCTCACCTGAGAACTGTGTATTCTCTACGTTTGAATGTCAATCAGAGAACTGTCTATTCTCTACGTTTAACTGTCAATCAATCAATCAATCAATCAATCAATCAATCAATCAATAAATCAGTGGCTATATTCTCAAGTCGAGGGTTGGATACAATAGTCATCGAGTCATATCGATGGTGTGCTTGTCGAATTGGTTGTTGATTCTTTATTTTAGTCCATTACTTGACGTTTATAGACCATGTTGTCTTTGTCTGCTTCTTCCGCTGCTAGCATTCATTTTTCCTTCAAGTAATGTTCATTGTAGTTTAACTTTCGCCCAACTTTAATTTTTAGTTGATAACTGGAGCCTTGTTTCACCAACTCGAGTGTTTGCAAATTTCTTGGACACACCGATTGATTTTTGCGATTATGTCTTCAAAGATGAGGAAACGAAGGTAAGTTTCTTCATTTGAACTTTTTGCTTCATTACTACTAATTGAGTTTTCGTGTGTTCTTTAATATAATGTTTTATTCAGGAATGAACAGTATAGTAGCCCTTTTCGCTATGCATTCTACCCCCTCATCCTTCACAGGACACTTGCAGTAACTACAGCTTCCTTTTTTATAGGACTCATTGGAAAGATTTTCTGAGCTACTAAATGTGTCACTTACAGAGGACAGTTTATTGTTTTACGAAAAGTCACCAGGTAACGTTTGTGCGGTTATGAAATGAGTATGAGTGAGGTCGATGCTGGAAAGTGTTTGGACCGCAGTTTAACGTACGGACCGAACGCAGCGAGATCTGTACGAGAAACTAACGTCCGAATATTTAATATTTTCTATCATGGATCGAGTAATCATTTGATAAAGGCTTTGATAAATGACTGTTTAATGAAATCGTTTGTCAAGGTGTGGCTACATCGAGAGACAGGACCAGTACATTGCTTTGAGAAGCTTGGCTTCTTAGTGTCCTACTACCTATGCTAAATAGAAATATTGAAAAATCATAGGGCTCAAACCTTTCAAATCTTTAAAAAGGTGGGTGTTAAATTCTATGACAATTTTCTTTGAATTGAATGGCCTGAAAGGAAATTATGGTACTTTGCTGTAAATCTGCCGTGAACATTTTTTGATATCTTGCTTTTTTTTCAAAATGGCGGCAATTTAATTATTTTTGAAAAAATTATCTTCAATCATAAACCAATAGAAGCACAATGATATAACCTTCAAGAAAACCATAGTTTATGAAGTTCTATAATATGATGGCAAGCAGAAATCTTTAGCCTTTCTGGTTTAGGATTTAGAAATTTGATGACGTCATGGCCTCAAATTTAATAAATGCTGCCATTTTCAAACTAATCAAGATATCAATGAATTTCCACGGCAGATTTACAGCAAAAAGCCTTGGTTCCTGCCAAGTCATTTATTTCAAAGAAAACTGTAATAGAATTTTACACCGACCTTTTTAAAGATTTAAGCCCTTGCTTTGAAAAATAGCCCTGCTGAATAGAATCGTACATAAGTTGTTTTTCATACTTTCACATTCGTTATAATATTTATCATCATCCTTTTTTGGTAGATACTGAAATGGCAGCTCAAATGAGCATTGAAAGTGGTCAGAATTCATCAAACGAAGAATCAACTGATCCAGTTGCCGTGGAGGAGCAATCAAACAATAGTAACTATTTGGGTAAGTTTGAACATGTTTTCTTTATTGTGATATTAGATGTTTGATTTTCATATGTATTTATCTAATTTTTAGTAGGGTTGTAATTTATCTATTTTTAGCTTTTAAGACATTGCAAATATCTACCGGGTGAACCAGAAAAAAGTTCCCACTTTTGAAAATTCATAGCATCAAGAGTACTGGGTGAATCGGAATAAATCAATATTTCCTTGACTGCCAAAAGATCGAAGTATTTTTGTGATTTTTCTCACCTTACGAGCGCTGGAAAAATTGGTAAAATCAAGTTTATAAAAATTTGGTGGTTGCAAAATGACTGAGAAAGGCCTAAAATACTTCATCAAATCACAAAGGACTCTTCGCTCAAAACTACAGAGAAAATGCAATTTTGCATGGGTGAGAGCCATCGTCTGCACATTTATTGCCATTGGATTGAAAATATTTAGTGTTTGTTTGAGAATCTTGTTTGAGAGTGTTTGTTTGAGAAGTGAAACGCTTGTGAGTATTGTTGTGTGTGAAGGGAGTCCTAACGATTTGATCAAGTGTTTTCGGCCCTTTTTCAGTAAGTTTGCAACCATGAAATTTTTGTAAAGTTGAATTTACCAATATTTTCAGTGCTCCTAAGAAGACGAGAAAAATCACAAAAATACTTTGATCTTTTGGCTTTTAACTAGAATTTGAATCATTCAAATCCATGAAGTACTTGTGGTGCTATGAATTTTCGAAAGTGGGAACTTTTTTCTGGCTCACCCGGTACTTAGTTTAGTGGGAAATGTCAACATACATACGTACGTCCTAACATGGCAATTGAATTACTATAGCCAATGCATGCCTTGTTTCAGTTTTTTGTTAGAGACACAGTATGTTTGTCATTGTTTAGAAATTGCTACGTGCATCATTATGAATCGGACAGAAGGCATATTGTTTTATTCTTGCGAAACACGATGTTGCTAAAATCGCTCATGGAACAGAAAGACTGATTTTGACCAAATATGTTCTCATCTCTAAGTTGGTCTTTTCCCCATGCAATTAAATTGTAAATAAATGAATGTTCAAAGTAAATTACATCAATAAATATTGGCAAACACCCCACGTTTTTCTGACTCGCCTGGTACAATTCTTTATATGACTGTTGCAAATACATCTATCAAACTTTGTTACGCATTTCGAATCCAAACCCTAACCCAAGAAAGAGATGCTCTGTTTTTCTTGGGCTGCATAGAATAACAAGTCTTTCACAACTTTTTGTTTATGGGACATGCTGAACAACATTGAGGATCGATGTATTTTGCAAAAGACCGAAAATATCGCCCTCTTGTCAAATTTGTCTCAATTTCAATTTTATTCGCAGTGTGTGTGATTGGAATACTGGTTGCAGTTATTGCATCTCTCGTTGCCGTCCTGATGACAAGGTGAAGAAAATCTATTGAACGAGAAAGAGTACATTATGGTAAGGGAGGGGGAGAGACAGGGAGGGGGAGAGACAGGGAGGGAAAGGGACAGAGGGACAGCTAGGGAATATCATTCATTCTAAATTATTATTAGTGTATTAGTTTTCAGACATCAAGTGACTCAGGCTACGTTTTCATTACTTCGTTTATGAAAACGGGTTGGATGTCTCCGTTTTGGCCTTGCGTTCCTATTTAAAACGATTCAAAACGGAGACGTTTAAAAACGCTGTTCAAAGTGCAGTGATTTGAGAACGGAGATATTTGAAAACAGAGTAATGGAAGCATAGCCAACAAGGGCAGATTTTGTAATACAATAGCACGAGTTGCTTTTGTTGACACCTCAATTCAAAGCGATTAGCAATCATAGACAAAGGAAATTCTATCAACCAGTAATTCAAAACAAACAAAGCCGCAAAATTTTCTCTGAAACCCAGGTAGCTAGCTCGCTCGCTGTGCATTCCAGAAATTATTTTTAAGGGCAAGCATGAGTATAGATCGAAATTCTGGAATGCACAACAAGCAAGCTAGCTACCTGGGTTTCAAAGAAACGTTTGCGGCTTTGTTTGTTTTAAATTGCTGGTTGAGAGAATTTCTTTTGTCTGCAATCGCTAATCGCTATGAAGTGAGGTGTCAATCAAACACAACTGTTGCTATTGTATTACAAAATCTGCCCTTGTTAGCATAGCCTCATTGTGCATTATTAGAGCGGTTTCACAGCTCTGGTATCAAGATTTTAGGGCAGATAAGCAAAATTGGTTCAGGTTTGTTTCAGCCATTTCAAGTCATGGTAGTTCTCTTTGGAAGTTTTCGCATTATACTTCTTTTTGGATTCATGCCAGGGCACAACATATTTTAATTATTATTATTATAATCTACATAAAGTGCTAGGCACCGGGTGTAGTGTCAACAAATACACGTTTTTTTTCTTATTTTGATTTTTTGGTCAAAGATTTCCAGTAAGTTCTATCTTGAGCTAACACTTTGGCATTCTCCCACGTGATATTCAATTTTGCCAATTGTTCTTCTACACATTTCAACCAAGTGGTTTTGCGTCGACCCCTGGGCATTCTAACAATTCGTTCTGCGACATATTTTAAAGGATTCAAAATAAGTTTTATAAAGGGATTGATCATTTGACTTGAACTGCGTGTTTTGTCCACTTGTTAAGTTTCAAATGAAAATTTTGAAAATGATGCCATAAGAGCTTTAGATACGAGACAATTAATGTTGGGCCATGTTGGCCACCGACATGTGAGTGAACTGAGTCCGTAATTTTTGAAAACTAATACGTATAGTACGCTTTCATAACAGAGAATCTCATTCAGTGACCAAGTTGCCGTATTGTTTTGAGTCTTCTATTCTTTTTACTGAAGGCACACTGTCGTAGCGCTGATTGAGTGAATAAGACAATGAAAGAGAATAGAATTAGGCAAGCTTCAGTAACTACGCTGTACACTGAAATTCACGAGGGCCATAACGATCTGACTCCCTTTATTCTCGAAACAAAGTATGATCTAAGAGTATAAAGGCTTGGTAATTATTCATTGGCCAGGTTCTTTGTTAGTAATTTCAACATTACGACTAGCCAATCACAGCCGCGACAGTGTGCCTTTAAGATGGACGTGAAATGCATTTAAGATGTCAATGCCTTTAAATTGCTTCTAACTCGATAAAAAGCCACTGAAAAGATCAATAAAATAATCGTGCACAATCTTGGATAAATATTAGGCAATCTGTTTTCAAAATTGTGCCAATGCAAGATTTATCATGGTCTGTCAAATGTGGATACTATTCTGTGGTGCTGTAGATGGGCCATGAAAATTGCGACAACAGGCCAACCAAGAGATGGCATATACAGTTAAGCCCGAAATTATTCATACCTATGCCAAATTCTGAATATTTTGCATCGTTCTATTTGAGGACCAATTTTACTGTGGCTGAAGTTTCGCAAAAATGTGATAAAAGGCTGAAACAAGTGCTACAAGAGACATTTCAAGGAATGAAATATCTTGTGAATTGGTTAGCAAATATAACGATTGAAAATACTCCAAAGTTGGCATAGGTATGAATAATTTCGGGCTTAACTGTATAAGATATGTTGGTTGAAACAGACACTTTAAGCCAGACGCCTTTCTTCTCAAAATCAAATTGCCGGAAGAACTGACCAAACAACAGAAAGAAACATGATTCCAAGAAACTTTATTTACAATTGATACAATTTAAAGAAACTACAAGTCCATCAAACATCTATCTTATCTTTGTACAGGAATTACCAGATCTTAATTCGCAGCTCAACTGGAGCTTAAATAAGTAGATGTCTAATTCTGTTCAGGGGGCCTATAACCAACATTTTCATCCCAACCTTTTCTGCAATGTTTCACGATCCATTCGTGTTCATCATCATCTAGAAACATTAAAAATAACAAATCAAACATGGTAAAAAAGATGTTCACATCGGGTGACCCAAAAAAGACTTCACGAGCTATATCGTACATTCCTGTATCAAATTTTATGAACATAAACTAAGTATCAGTATGTAGCTGAAGAGCTCAGCTATCTTTTGATGTGTTGCTTGGCCAGTTAAAGTTACGATCACCCTTCGAAAAACCAATTTCAAAAATTTAGAAATTCATTCATTTCTCGAACTTTCCCTCCCTTTTTCTTCATCCATCTATCTACCAAATACTGTCTGCCTTCTAAAAAGAAGATTCTGACAGGGTGACAGGCCAGAGTGGAAAGTCAGCTAATACGCTTGCAAAATTTGGGAACTTATGATCTTTCTCAAACTGCCCATTATGTGGAGGAAGTGCATCAAACTGTGCACAAGAGTTTGCACGTATTACATACTTTCCACCCTGGATGTCACAGTCCATATCTTTGGAAGATGTGAAAATGCTGAATTTCAAGCCTGTATGAGAGCATGAAGTTTGAAGAAGGAACAGAGGTCAAGCAATTTGCAAACAACAGACTTACGCAAACGACTTCAAATCTATCTCTATACAGACCACGGGCAATGTGAAGATCAAATGTTGGCCTAGGCCTACCTGAGTTTTTGTCCGTTACGGCCTAATGCCCAAAAATCAACAAGTTGTTGACAACAACCTTCGCAACATACGTCACAAAAGGACTGGAGGTATGTTGCGAAGGTTCTTGATTTTGGGGAATTAGGCCATAACGGACAAAAACTACGGTAGGCCTAGGCCAACATTTGATCTTCACATTGCCCGTGTACAGATTTGCGGTTGCTAGGCCAAAATCATATTCATGCAGCATGAAAAGGCATAGATTCCAAATCTTTAAAAAGTTTGGTGTAAAATTATGCGGCCTTTTTCTTATAGCCTCAATGAAACTTTAGCGACTTTGCTATAATTCTGTCATTGGACTTTTCAGAAATCTCCAATATTTTCAGGCTTTTCTTCTTTTTTAAGAATTCAAAAAAAATTTAGCAAAAGACGTAAATCGTAACTTCTAATTTTTCGAGGAAGCACCGAATAATTTTCAAGAAAGACTTAGTTTATGAATGTCTACAGTATGGTATCATGCAAAAATCTTTCACTCTTCTGGTTTACAGTTTAGAAATTTGATGACATCACATCCTTAAATGAGTCGTAATATACTAAATACATTGTAATATCAAAAGATAGTCAAGATTTCTGAAGAATCCAATAGTAGAATCTCTGTATAGCAACGGAGCTAAAGTTTCTCTTGAGCCATTCAATTCAAAGAATACATCATACAATTTTACACCCACCTTTTTGCGCCAATTTAAAGATATGGAACATATGCTAAAGTCTCTGCAAGGCTGCAAAGGATTATAGGAAACATAAGTTCTTTAATAGATGACTTACCAGCATTTCTTATAAATTTATGCTCATAACTGTTAACAATTCTTGTCTCTGGGTTGTAAAAGCCATCTCCACAATCATAACAACCTTCTGGAATTTTCCTTGGTGGAACTGTGTTGGTCAGTTGAGATCGGCCTGCAATCAAGATAATAGTTTTGAAGGGGTCATGTTTCCAAATCTTAGCCAAAACAATGATTTTGCAGTTTTTTGACAGGCAATATCACCAGACTTTAAACCTTTTTTTCAAGATGAAAGCGTTATTTTGATATACATTGTAATATCAAAAGATAGTCAAGATTTCTGAAGAATCCAATAGTAGAATCACTGTATAGCAACGGAGCTAAAGTTTCTCTCGAGCCATTCCATTCAAAGAATACATCATACAATTGTACACCCACCTTCTTGCGCCAATTTAAAGATATGGAACATATGCTAAAGTCTCTGCAAGGCTGCAAAGGATTATAGGAAACACAAGTTCTTTAATAGATGACTTACCAGCATTTCTTATAAATTTATGCTCATAACTGTTAACAATTCTTGTCTCTGGGTTGTAAAAGCCATCTCCACAATCATAACAACCTTCTGGAATTTTCCTTGGTGGAACTGTGTTGGTCAGTTGAGATCGGCCTGCAATCAAGATAATAGTTTTGAAGGGGTCATGTTTCCAAATCTTAGCCAAAACAATGATTTTGCAGTTTTTTGACAGGCAATATCACCAGACTTTAAACCTTTTTTTCAAGATGAAAGCGTTATTTTGAAGATAAATATAGTTGTACTCCACAGAGGAACAAAACCAAACATTTACACTGTATATCTTTTACAATTGCTCAGATAGAAGCGGATTCTTAAAGGTCACGTTTTGATGGCTTGACTGATTTTCGCGTGGTGGACACATTGAAAGTTTTATCGTTTTCTGAACTAGTTCCCAATTTTCAGATTCCGTTCTGTTCTAATGTTAAAACTTGGGTCAAGGATTTCATGTGAAGAAATCCTCAAAAATATAAATGATGAGGCTGTTAGCTGCAAGATGGATTCCATGGCAACGAATCGACATGAAATCATTTGAAGGTACTACAGCTTCAAAGCACACACTAATTAGGCCAAATGTGCTGCATTTAGGGCACATCCAGATCGCTACTTTCTTGATATACTGTAGACCATGTGCTTCACCTCTGCTTTTGATTGACGAATAAATTAGATCAAAGTTCAACTTTTTTTTTACGCAAAGCAACGTTAAAAGCAACGCTTGATTTGTTGTTTGATGTACAAAAGGATGATTGATCTCTCTACAGATTTTTCATAGGATTTTAGTCTGCGTTCAGAATCTGTTTGCTTGTGAGTCCTTGCATAAGTGAACATAAAAAAATCAGATTAAAAACATTTAACGCATGGAATCACGTCATCAGTACATTGGGAGATTTTATAGTACTATGAGTCTTACCGGCTGGTTTGAGTCCATTGCAAATCTCAGTGTAAAATCTTCGATCATATCCGTCACAATATCCCCAATTCTCTGCTTCATACTTCAAACCATCTTCAAATTCATATCCACCATCCTGTCATGGAAAAATTGAATTATTGTTATTGACTCTAATGCTTTTTGTAGTCAAATAAAATGTTTAGATCTGTTTTAAGAATGTAATATTTGCTGCAAGGAAAGTTGTAAAACGCTCCTGACACATTTATCAAAAATTATTCTTTGCCTTACATTTAGTACAACTTTTCCATTTTTCCATTCTCCTTTGTACTTGCTTCCGTCAGGAAAGAACAGGGTCCCTTTGCCATGAAACCTAAGATGAATCAGAAATAAAATAAAATTAAAATAGAATCCATGGCATTTATGGTAATGATGTGTTCTTATTTGAACTGTCATGATACATTCTTAGATTCTTAGAAGGTGAAGGTGTTGTGGCACAGCGGTGTAATCCTTTGACTTTGCAGCCAGAACAGTCAATCGGATAGGGTTCGATACCCGGTAGAGCCCCACCACTTGAGCGCCATGACATGGGGTCCCTGACTCGATTAGTGCTTAGCTACTTTTGTGATCCCAGCGCTTGGCGCTAAAAACCGCAACTTCACCTTCACCTTAGATAACGCCTGAAAGAGAAGAACCAGAATAAAGACAGTACATTATTTTGAAATTAGCGATTGCCTGGTGTAAGAGCCCGGTAAGCCTCTTTTGGACAACTGAACAATAGCATGCACAAAGAAATATCAAAATTATTTGTTGGGCAAAAAATTGGCCTTTTTGATCTAAAAAGTATCAAAGAAAAGATTTTTCCAAGGGATATAGGGTCAAATGCGTTGTTGCATTAAATTGCAAAAATTATCACATACTGTAGTTTTAACTCACATGCCATCATTCATTTCTCCAACATATTTTGTCTGGGTCGATGATGGAAAATAATATTCACCATTTCCTTCCATCCTGCAAAAGAAATAAATAAAAACTATCAAGACTTCCATAATTTCCTGGGCCAGGTTGTTCAATCCACGATTTGCGCTAATCTTGGATTAAAGGCATGATTCTGTAGTCATTTGCATTGTCCTACTCCTAATCCGGTATCCTGATACCAGTTTTGAACAAAATTCTTGAAGTGATTTTTAAACAACAGGTCCATAAAAGTTTGCTAACCAAATCTACAACTGTATGACTCCTTCTTGCTTGTCAAGAAAGCAGCTGCTGATTGGAGTGATGTGGAGTCGGGGACTGCACAGCTGCCATTGGGTGAGGGGGGCCATCACCTTCACCTCTAAAAAACAATGGTGCTATGTCATAAATATAATTTCTTTTCAGACTGGAAGATGTTTGCATTTGCACATGCAAGTTGAGATGGCCAAATTAAGATTTTTGCTGAAATTTCACAGTTTTTGCAGTTGTGGAGAACAAAGGTTAAAACAATAGATCTTTTGTTTATTGCTCATTGGACGTAACCCAGATTGAAAAAGGCATAAGTTCCTGCACGTGCAAGATATTGTGTGCACTCTACAAACTTTCCAGGATGGATTTGTTTTAGCAGAGCAGCTGACCTAAAATATTGGGGGCTGAATGTTGTTCTATTGTATTGACTCTCTGGACTAAGCAATCCACTGCCCTGCCGGGCATGCCCTTTCTTTCTATAATATACTCTTTTTAGACTAAGTATGGGCCTGAAATGATTGGTTCGTATTGTTTCAGAAGTGAAATATACATGTTGGTATATTGCAATAAAACGTTTTGTGATGTTGCTTTTGGGCTTCCTCCATGAGTGATCCACCCTCTTTTACAAGCTTTAATACATCCATTCCAAACAAAACAGGATTCTTCTATTCACCGGCACCGCACCCTGCGCCAAATTGGCCACCGACTATGGAAAAAAGTCATTCTAACCTGCCATTCCTGTATTCTCCTTCATATCTACTCCCAGTATACTCCATCTTATCCCAAGATTCTGTCCCTTCCTTTCCTGCTTTCTCTGAACGGAGCTGCACTTTTTACCAATTCTCCTTCACAAAATTAGGCCATTCAATGCAATGCTCACTATTCGTAGTCATGGCTACTGCAATCGTATCCATGGCTACATATGATTGCCTCGATTTGAGGAACGAAAACGAGATTACGACAAAGTGGCTTCCTTTTCAAAATGTTCGAAATCCACAGAGGCAGCAAAAAGGAAAGCGCAACAAATGAAGGCGTGGGTTTTGTTTTATTTATTTTTTAGAGTATCCTTTTGATCTCTTTGTCATCATTAACAAATAGTTTTAATACGGCCAGGCGACCTAAATGGTTGGTGACAATCGGACATACGATCACACACCCGAGTCAGGTGAAATATTCCACAAACGACAGACAACAATAACAGACACAAACGAAGACAAAGAGTGGTTTTCGTGTCAAAACTCGGAGAAATTTTTGGAAAAGGTGAGAAACAAATGTTGCCGTCAAAACAGTTTCATTCTTATGCAGCTCGAGCTGGTTTCCTCTGGTTTCATGGCACAGACCGTCTTCTTGTGGCACCACCTTTCCTTGTGACTGTGTGCTCATTACATTAGAAATTTTGTTGCAAATTCATATTGCCTCGAAAAATGGGTAATCACGGAGTAAAATCGGTAATTTATGACTCCACCCAGAAGTCATGCAAAATTCAAAATCATTGTGAAGAATGGTCCAACATTCCTAGAATGTCAGTATCATATCAGATTACATTACCCATTTTGCCCCCTCCTGGAATCAAACACTGATATACCTCAATCCATAAGCGTACAAGGCGGGGGGGCCGGGGGGCGGCAGCCCCCCAACTTCATAAAAACTATTGAAAATGAGCCCCAATCGGGCAAAAAAATGCCCTCAGTCGCGCAAAAATTATGCTAAACAATGGACTTTGTGTTGGGCAGCCCCCCTAGATTTTTTCTTCCCGTACGCTTATGCCTCAATCAGTGATAAACAGGGACGACCTCAGGGTGTGGCCAAGGGGGCTGCAGCCTCCCTGTTGGAAGCATATAGCCCCACGTCAGAAGAAATTTTTGGTTATATCCTGAGGGAATAGCAGCACTTGGTATAGTATAGTTATTTGTGCAAAAGCCCTTTTCGGGGGGCTATGCAGTAATCTATAAAAGGCCTGGTCATTAAGAACTTTTCCTGGGGGAGGACCCCCTGAGTGTATTGCTACATTTGCAAGACTGCTCAATAATTAGGGGGCCCGCATTATATGCCCGGGGCCGGAGTTGGCTGTTGGCCACCCTGCTTCTTCTAGACTGGCCCCAAGTCTATTTTGTCAACTGTAATAAGTCTGTCTGAAAGTGAGACTTACTTTTTGTTGACAAAATAGACGTAGGGCAAGTCTATGTGTAACCAAGCAATTGACATTCAAATAAAAATTTAAGTGAAGGACATTTCCTATAGTTCTAAGAATTTGAATGGCTTGGTCACATGGAGTTTCCTGGGGCTATGGCCCAGACCCTCTCAATTGTCATGTGCTGGCTGGGCCTATGACCTCAATAAAGCTGACACCACATTGAGGTGGACAGTCATTTAGGCTGCATTTCACATTGACACAGTTAAGCCAGCTTTTACCTGAACCAGGTTAAATTTCAACCAATCAAATCCATTGGATTTTTTGGATTGCCCAATAAGAAGGCCCCATTCTTTAACCTGGTTTAATTTAAGCTGGTTCAAAACATTCAGTGTGAATAGGGTATTGGAGAATAAGGTAGGGTATTGGTCCTGAAGGTATCCAATTTAGAAGGAGCTGATTTGTTACAGTGTCAATATTTTTGATTGAGCAAATCTTATCTACAACACAAAAGCAACAAAACTAATTTTTATAATTTCTTAACAAAATAGCTAAAACCACAAAAGCCTATCCCTACAACTTCTAATCTGCCACAACTTCCCTTGAATTCAGGTCTTATTTTTACACAAAATCATTTCTGTTGATGTGTTGTTGTTTTCTAATAATATGATTACACAGCATTGCATTATGAAAATTCCATTGAACTGTGTGAACAATTATTTGTTGTAATATTTTAAGTCTTACTTTATCATCACTGACAATGTAGCAGAGGAGTTTGTTTAGACTTTAACAGTAACATCCTACCTAATGTGGTAATCCTTTTGTTTCTTATAATTCAAAAATATAAAGTGGGCCTAGATCTTATCTGAAGAATGTAAACATCCACAATTAAAGTACTTTCAACAAGTTCCATCTTTGAAGGTGGGCTGCTCAATTGAACAGTGTATCATTTGCTTCTTCAGGCCCCAGAGGAAATAGCCTGTGCGCAGACCCATTTGGCTACAGAAGAAACAGACCATTTTAGTTTCAACCCATAATGTCTGCTGCCAAGGATGTTGAAATTTGGGACAATGCCATTCAAGCCTTTGAGGCTGGTTTGCTTCAAGATTCAATTGATTTGTTTAATTCAATGGCCACAATTTCATCAAAAATTTCTTTCAATATTGGGAGTGCTTATATTGGATTGAGTGACACAAATAATGCCTTGAAGGTACAGTATTTTGTCTTTGGTTTATTTGTCACAAATTTATTATATACCCATTATCTCCTACTTATACATATTGAAGAGTAGAAAATGTATGTATATCTATTACTTTCAGCATCACATGATTTACAAATTTCAAAATCCTTGCAAGAGAAATGAATTTAAAGAATTCAATTTTTGTCATTCTTTTGTTTAGAATTTTTCTCTGAAGTGCAGGATTCCCAAGTTGGATTCTATACAGGAACAAAACAGGAAACAAGCAGAAATTCGTTTTTCAATATGAAAGAACGTTTCTTGGCTGAATATAGCATTTTGCAAGACTTTGTATTCCTTTGTATTCTTCTCTGGTGTATGATTTCTTATTGAAGCCCTGTACAACATCTTTCAGCTAACTTTGTTTTCCAAAATTGAACAAATTGTGCAGTATTGCTGACAACATTCATAATATTTTACTTTTTATTGCTTTTAGTACTAAATTGTCTTCTGATTTGCCAAGCACACCTAAACACTGCACGTCTTCAAATCTAAAAGAGACAATTGGTGAACAAGAGTTTGTTTGTTTGTCTTATTATTTTTATTGCTCTCTACTTCATTATGAAAATGATTATATGATTTTGTTTCCCACAGAGCTTCCAAGATGCCATCAAAAAAGATGCCCATTCTGCAATAGCATGTTACATGAGTGGCATTTGCTACTACAAAGAATCCAGGTAATTGATTGATTTATTGATTGATTGATTGATTGATTTATTGATTGATTGATTTATTGATTGATTGATTTATTTATTTATTTATTTTATTCATTCTNCAGGTAATTGATTGATTTATTGATTGATTGATTGATTGATTTATTGATTGATTGATTTATTGATTGATTGATTTATTTATTTATTTATTTTATTCATTCTAGGAGGGTTGCCCTTCGGCAGAAACCGTTTTTCAAGGGCCCCTCCATTGACATCTGGAAACATTTTGGTAACCGTGAAAGATGGTTTTATTGCATCTTTGATTTGACATTTTCACAGTGTTAGCTCAGGTTATGATTTTGAAATATGTTCTTTCCAATTGCTGAAGGAATCTGTTGTAGGAGGTAAATTATCACGGTAATAGGACTTCTTCTTGCCATTCAAAGATTAGAATAATAGCCCAAGGGATCGTTGTGCCTCCTACTGAAAAATCATCAAATGTGACCCTGAAACCAGAATCATTTGTTGCTTCAAGTTATCTTAAAATTGATGTTCTTTGGCCCTGATATTGGCAATTAAGTGGCAGTTTAATGAATATTAAATACCTTCAAATAAACTAGACGTTTTCATTCTTCTACTGTAGTCATTTTGAAATGGATATTTCATGTGCAGGTATGTCAAAGCACTGGAGCAGTTTGACCAAACAATAAAATGTATGCGTGGCAACAAAGTTGTGGATTATAAACAGCTTGGTCTGAAGTACCAGGTCTATGAATGCGAGGTAAGATACCGGGTGTAGGGTGTCCCAAAAAATGTACCCCCATTTGAAAAATTGCCGAAATTCAAATATCAAGCCTGTCATGAATTTTTCTTTTTGAGCTCTCTTTTTCAATGATCCAAAAATGTTTAAGGGTCGTAAAATATTTGCTTTCATTGCTTAAAGGGTATGAAAGAACCCTTTGTAAAACCTCATTCTGTTAACTTGCTTCTAAGACCCCGTTCACACGGCTCCGTTTTTGTACAAAAATGGAGAGAAAACCTCCGTTTTTGTGAAAGTGTTAACACTGATCCGCACAAAAACAGCATAGGTTCCAAATCTTTAAAAAGGCTGGTGTAAAATTGAGTGACCTATTTCTTTGAACTGAATGACTTTTAAGAAACTTTAGCTTTTTTTCTATAATTCTACCGTTGGACTTTTTGGAAATCTTAGATATTTTCAGATTTAGAGTGATTTTCTTCTTTTTCAAGAATTCAAGAAAAATTTTCAAAAAACTTAAAACCATCGTAATTTCTAAACTGTTTGACGTAACATGACGTAATTTCAAAGAACACCATAGTTTATGAATGCCTACAATATGGTATTAAGCAAAAGTCTGTCACTCATCTGGTTTATGATTTAGAAATTTGACGACGTCACATCCTCAAATGAGTTGAAATGTAAGATAAGCTGTCATTTCGAAAAATATTCAAAATTTCTGGAAAGTCCAACGGTAGAATTATAGATAAGTATGTAAAGTTTCTTTCAAGTCATTAAAACAGAAGAAATAGGTCACTGAATTTTACACCCACCTTTTTACGCCGAGAAAAATATTTGGAACCTATGCTCAACAAAAACAGCACAAAAACGGAGGTTTTCGAAAACGCTATCAAAAGTGGATATTCACAAAAACGGAGGTTTTGGAAAACGCACTTGATCAATGTGAACGCACAAAAACGGAGGTTTTTCTCTTAGGCGGATCAGTGTTATCAGGCGGATCAGTGTGAACGGATAAAAACGGACATTTTTTCCTCCGTTTTTGTACAAAAACGGAGCAATGTGAATGGGTAGCTTGGATGCCACAAAAACAGATAGATACTAACAGAAACGGAGCAGTGTGAAAGGGGCCTAAGAGCCATTGATATTGAAAATTTCCATAATCCTTCAAGTCTACAATTATAGTAGTTTGTGTTTCATTCTGACATTTGTGACCAAACTAGAAGCTTGAAATAAAAATATTAAAAAAGAAATTGCTCAGGTAATTAGCAATGTTTGTGCAGTATGCTTCAAAACCAGGCAGCCATAAAAAGAGATATATTAATTAATTCAAAAACAAATCAAAAGATCAGCTATGTGTGGAAAAATGTTTTGTTTTTTCATCTGCTTGCAAAAAAACGAGATTTGAAGATCGGCCTTATGATAAAAATTTTTGGCAATTTTTCATTACAGGAGTATTTGGGTATTGGGACCCCCGGTAGTTTTTATGTAGTTTGAAAGCCCGAGCCTCTCAATCTACCGGGTGCGCCAAAATAAACTATGCACGTTTGGCAGGCCACAATAAATCGTACACAGGTCCGATTTTGAAGATTTATGACTTAATCGTTAGCAGAAAGCCTGAATTAGATACTGGGATTTTTGCAATTTTTTTCATTTTCAGTTTTTAGAGCTAAAAGCGAGTTTCCTAAAATTTTAGTTTTCGAAAAACACTGAAAACGATCAAAAAGCATCGATCAAGTTTTCCAAAGAATCGACATGAATGGGCAAAGAGAGAACTTTTTCGTGGTGATTTGGGATTTAGAAATCCACCGATTGTAATCTGCTGTACGAGAATTCGTACTGTACCCCCAAATCCCCCTGAAAACGTATTCTCTTTGTTCATTCATGTTAAATCTTTAGAATTTGATCGACGTTTTTTGGTCGTTTTCAATGTT
>REGL01000425.1:16168-40512 GCA_004194395.1 Aurelia aurita complex sp. Pacific | reverse complement strand
GATCTTCCACTCAAATAGAAAATGCCCGTTATCTTGGTATCAATCATTGGTTTCTAAGTACTTGCGTGAATTCTTTAAATTGTTAAGGTATGTCAAAAAGAGCCTCATGCGTGGGCATGAGCTAAGAACCATCGATGCCCCCCTGATCTTACACAGACCAGTATGTGCAAGAATGCTCGCAGCTATAGCCGCTTGGCTACCGGCTGCTAATATAGTGACCCGTGGATTACATGACCTGGTGACCTGGTGACCCGCCGATTACATGACCTGGTGACCCGTGGATTACAGTTGCCGGAACATGAAGGAGATTTCCAAAGCACTTTTTGTGGAAACTGAAAAGATTGGTTTGTTTGGGACACTGCACAATACCATGTAACATGGAAACATCCTGCACTGTGCACATACAGAGGTCTGCTGCAGGGAGATACCTAGTCATTTAATTATAACAGCATCATCATTTGTGATGCTGTTTTTTGTTATCACAACCTTGAAGTCTTCGTCAGTTATTCTCTTGTCCATTTCTTGTGCAGCCTTCTTCAGTGATTCTATTTCTTGTTCAGCGAACAATTTCTGAAGCAGCATGATGATTGGAGCAGATTCTGAAGAAGTTTGGATGAGCACAATCAACGATCCTTCGTACGCAGCTCTTGAAAGATAATGCGCATATTTCTTTTCTCGTTCCTCCAAGGCTTCAAACGCTTTACGGCATTCTAATTCAACTACGGGCGTTGTGTTTGGAATTGTGAAGTCAGCCATCTTCTTGCTTGGGAAGAGTCTGCGATTGAAGAGGAAGCAATCCCGCCTTCACCTCCTTCTGTTTCAAAAAGAAAGCGGGAAGCCATTTGCTGATTGCCTCGTTTTAACAATCGTATCCATCTTGAGATTGCCTCGTCTGCAAAATAGAAATGCCGCCATATTTATCTAGCCTCTGTTTCATGTAGAAACTATGCTGTCAGCTCTGGGTTTCTGTGTTTGATAAGAACAATAGAATGTTGTTTGATAAGAACAATAGAATGTGATGAATATGATGTGTTCAATGTGATGAATTTCTTTTGCTATCCACAGTCGCCACAGGTAGTGCCATCTACGTATCTCTTGGTGGAAATGACATCACTTCATGTGGCACAGCCTCTCATCCATGCAAATCAATCAAACATGCAATTATGAAACGAGGCATCTATGATGGAGAGGTGATTCATGTAAATGGGGAATACAAGAATAGACGGGCGAGGTATTTCCAAGAATGCAATGTACAAATCAACCGGACCTTGGTATTGAACGGAATTAATGGTCAACCTGTGATTGAAGTGAATGACTGCAAAACTGTATTCACAGTTAATGGAGATTCAGCTCACCAGGTTAATGTTTCATTTCGAAATATAATCTTCGAAAATTCCGTCGAGATGAATTCTAACAAGGCTGACTGTCAAAAGGTGGCTAAAAATGAAACTGTTGCTTTGTCAGTATCGAATTCATTTATTGAGTTGGCAGATTGCCGTTTTCACAATGTATCACATCCCCTGCAACTCAAGTGTGACATTGCTTGTCAAATTTTACTTGAAGGGACAGTGTTCAAGCACCCGGTTAGAGCAGTCTCAGTTTTTGGCCAACGTCTCAGGTGTGGGAATTTAAGTTTGGTTGTTCAAAATTCCGATTTTCTTGGCTTTCCTGAATATTCAGTTGCTGCAGTAGAGGCTGCAAAATGTCACTTCTTCAACATTCATGTGGCCATCAAAAACAGCAAATTTCTCTGGTTTGGAAAAGCACTACATTTCCTAAAAGGTCTTGCAAAATCGTTCTTCTTCGAACTGGATAATTCAATGTTTCTTAACAACCAGATATTTTTTACAGAAGGCAATGAAGCCTTCAATGAAGCTGAGCATAGAGGTGCTGCTGTTTTATTGGATGATCAGAATGACCCCTTAGAGAATGCAAAAACTATTGTCTCTGTGACGAATTCACTGTTTCAAAACAACACCAGTGGCAGTGGAGGAGCTCTGTCTGTGGATTGTGCAAAGGGCCTAGATTTAACAATCAAAAATGGTACTTTCATTGAAAACAAGGCAGCACTTGCGGGCGGTGCCATCGAGGCAATTAACAATTGCAGGCTAAAACTTTCAGAAAGTAAATTTGTCAACAATTCTTGCATTTACACGAATAACGTTTATTATCCACAATTAAAATCTGCATTTGGTGTTCAAGGAGTAGGCGGCGCGTTGACCTTGCAAGCTGAAGAGAAAGACCCCTTTAACTCATTTCTATTCCATGCGGAATCTCAAATTGTAGACACCATGTTTCAAGACAATGTTGCAGAGTACTCTGGTGGCTCGATTTACACCAGTTCTTATATACTGACTATTTCCAATGTGTTTATGGAGGTAAGACAAACCCAATACCCCCGTGTTATAGGAGGTGACCTTCTGAGATGTAAATACAGATGCAAGCTGAAAAATGTCACTTTAAGTATTTCAAAAACAGTTGACTCTCGAGTTGCTGCATATTTTGGTGAAAGTTTGCTGGCATTGCAAATGGATTCAAAATCTAAAATGGTATGTCCAAAAGGAAGTATCTTTACGAGTCAAAACATCGATTCTCCTTACACTTATGGCCATTCATCTGATGCTTATCGACATTTTTTCAAGACCTATAGCTTCGTTTGTGATATCTGCCCCTTGAATCATTATAGTTTAGAAGTGAGCACATCAGCTGATCAAATCCCAAATGACATCAAATGCCATAAATGCCCACCTGGAGGCATTTGTAAAATAGGTATCATAACTGCGAAGGAAAACTTTTGGGGATACAGGAAACAACTCCGTGAAACCAGACCAGACTGTTGTTTGCGATATCGAGAAGTGAAGGTAGATGTCATACGGTTTGTGCAACTTCCACAGGGGTATGGCTGCCGAGGTAGAAAATGCGTGGGCTATAATTCATGTGCAGGTAACAGAATAGGGAGACTCTGTGCTCAGTGTCCAGAAGGGTATAGCGAAAGTATGGTTTCAACGAAGTGCATCCCGAATGAAAAATGCGACAGAAAGGCGTTTTGGGTGCTTGCAGTTGGTCTCTGTGTGGTTTATTTGATATTCTTCATCTATAAAAAAGAGATTGTTTCATTGCTGAAGAGTCAGTTACTTTGGTTTAAAAGTGTGAATCGTGCAAGTTCCAGCAATGTCATGGCACTCGACGAGGATGTTTATGTTCGTATGACAGACGAAGAGAGTTGTTGCAATATACACAATAGGGTGGTGCTGGAGCAGCATGACACTTGTAATGGTAATGATTGTGTCATGGCTCACAAGGAAGATGTTTATGTTCATATGACAGATGAAGAGAGTTGTTGCAACAGTGGAAATGGTGTGCTTCTCAAGCAGGATGACATTCATGATTCTGAGACTAATGTTTTGAAAATCGATTCAAAAAGGCCCGATGATAATTCTGATCCTCCCGATGATAACTCCGATTCCAACGATAACTCCGATTCCAATGATAACTCCGATCCTGAATTGGTTACCGGCTTTATCAAAATCGTCTTTTATTTCTACCAAATTGAAACAATTTTAAGAATTTACGGTAGTGATGTCAAACATGATATCAGCAATGGAATTGAAAACTGTGTGAGCAGTTTCTTCAATTTTGATTTTATTAGTCGCAATGGGCATTCACCAACATCATGTGCATTTCTCGATGCTACTTCTGCTTTGAAAGTTGCCATTCGTTTAGGCTTCGTCGCGACAATTTCCCTTGTATTAGGATTAATATACTTCATTTCAAAAGTTTTTATGAAGATGAGACAGGGTCTGGAAAGCGCATCTCAAGAGCAAGATAGAGTATTATTATGTGACAAAGTTCTTGTTGCGTTATTTGAAGTGTTCTTATTGAGTTATGCAGCAATCATCAAAGCAACATTTGCACTGTTGAATTGTGTTCAAGTTGAAGAACTGTCGGTTTTGCATTTGCAAGGAAACATCGTTTGCTACCAGAAATGGCAGTATGTTCTGATTGGGCTTGGCATTGCATGGGTAATACCGTTTTGTGTATATATCTTTATCCTTCCTGGCATGATCTCCAAATACAAGCTGAACACTTCAGGAATTTTCCTTGCCTGCATCTTTCCATTGCCGCTCCTGGTATATTTCTTACTTCAAAGACGTTGCAGCCAAGCTGACGAAGAAGATGGTCTCAACAAGAACAATCCTGTCACATGTGCCATTTTGAAGAATCGTATTGGCCCATTTAGAAAGAACTTGAACAACATGGAATTTTTGTCATGGGAAGGTGTTTATATATCACGGCGGTTAATCCTTGTTTCTTTGTTTACGTTCATTCAAGATCCGTTGTGCAAGTTATACCTCATACTGCTTGTTCAAATTTTGTTTTTGCTGCACCATGTCCACGCGACCCCGTACAAAAGTATATTTTTGAACATATTAGAAACGATTTCCTTGACAGCGTTGATTCTTATAAATAGTATGAATTTATTCGCGGTTTATGATTATACCCATGGGATCAATGAGGAAGGCTCGAAGTTAGATCTTTTGATAGTTTTTGCATGGATTGAAATGGTTACTGTTTCGATCATACCTCTTGTTGTTGCAGTTGTTTTCGTCATATTAGTAATTGGGCGGCTAGGTCGTTTGATTTTTGTCTGTGTCAGAAATGTAGTCAAGTTTTTTCGTTCTTTATAATTATTGATTTTGAGTTTGTAACGCCAAGTGACTTTGATGAAATTTTTGACGTTTTCTCTTTATTAATTCGCATGTCTTGAAAGATCACTGCTCCTGGATAAGGGACCGTTCATTATTTACAGAGGGGTTGGTACTGAAGAGAAATGTTTTCTTGTCCAAAATATCTTCTTACCCAACTCTAAAAGTGACAGCAAAAACATCTACCCAACAATTTTAAGATTGAACAACTTTTGCCCAACCCCTACCTATAAACATGGTTTCAATGTCAAACGATGTAAATTATCAATTCAATACTGTAAATATTGACGACAAAGATGAACAAAGTAGACACTGAAAGTGAAATGGATAGTGTTGATGATGTTGATGATGATATTGATAATTTTGACTTTAAACATTTTTTTTTTTTTTTTTTTTTTTTTTTTTCTTACCCAACTCTAAAAGTGACAGCAAAAACATCTACCCAACAATTTTAAGATTGAACAACTTTTGCCCAACCCCTACCTATAAACATGGTTTCAATGTCAAACGATGTAAATTATCAATTCAATACTGTAAATATTGACGACAAAGATGAACAAAGTAGACACTGAAAGTGAAATGGATAGTGTTGATGATGTTGATGATGATATTGATAATTTTGGACTTTAAACATTTGGCATTAATTGGTGGGAAAATTTCGTTTTCCCAACCTTGAAATTACATGAAAAAAAATTTGCCCAACCTTTTTATGTTAGAAAATTTCTCTTACCCAACCCATTTCTCTTCGGTACCAACCCCTTTAAAAATAATGAACAGTCCCTAACAAGACCATGATATAAGCAAATATTATTAAGTAGTGGACATTTGCAAATACATTTTATGATCTACCTGACTGAAATTGGCTTTCTATAATTATGAGGGATTTTCTCGACAGAGCCCCTTCATGAAACTTTCAAAAAAGGCCTAAAATCACGACCAGATTTTCCTTATATTTCTTCCCTTCAGTAATGACTTTAACGCGTTTTTGTACATGCTATCCTCTTGAGAGGATGAAATCACCCGGAGTAATATTGTTATGCTCCCAGGGATGACACTTTCATCCTCCCAAAGGGATAACACGTTCTAAAGCATGTAAAAGTCATTGCTGTGAGGCAGAAAATTAGGTCATGATTTTAGGCCTGTTTTAGAGGTTTCTTCCATGGGCTATTTTGAGAAAATCCTTCATAATCTCATAACGGAATGGCCGATTTCAGTCAGATAAATTTTAAAGTGGATTTGAATATGTCCACCATTGAATGATAAATTTGCTAATATTATCGTTTTGATATCCAGGAAAAAATCACCTTTCAAACAGGGATGGTGTTTTACTTACCCTGTAGAAGAGATTCAAGTTTTAAAGGAATGAGTGAATAAAGTAATCTTCCTGATCAAAGTCACCCAGTAGTAATTATAGCTTAAGTTCCGTGTATATTCGAAGAAACAAGTTTGATTGCGAAGTTATGTAAAGTTAAAGCTAAAGTTGTCAGACAAAAAATCTTTTCTCTGTTGTTGTTTGACTGCAAGGAATATTCCCATTTTCCACATTATCTTTTCGTCATCATTATTATTTAAAATATTTACACAGGTTGAACAAGTTTCAGAATAATATCTGATTTTCAAACTGACCTAAGTTAAAAGAATCTACGTTTAGTTACGATATTGTATATTTACAAAAGCCAATAATATATACAAAATACAGTGAAAAAAGTAAAATGCAAAGGAAAGCTACCTAATCCGACTTATTAGAGCAGATTTTTGAACGCACCAAGAGAGGGAGCTGATTTACTAGCTTTATCCAGGTTGTTCCAAAGGGTGGTTCCTCTGTATCAGAAAGATTTCTGACCTGCTTTTGTTGTGAGTAATTGTATTTTCAGATTCAAATCCATCTGGCGCAGATTTTCTTCATTACTGTCAGAGCATCTTGTAAATATCGACGACAAATAATCAGGCGCCAGCAAATTTAAGGACTTTGAAAATGAGCTCTTGATTGTTGCCAGCAACAGCAGTTGACTGTTGTTTAAACAACAAACAAAAACAACAAACAACAGTTGACTGTCGTTTTAACTTCTGACCTGTTTGTTTAATTCCAGAGTATGACCAAAAATGTGGATTTATGACGATATTAATCCAGAAAGCGTTTAAAGCAGATCTGTTAATCTTCCAAGTATTTGCAAGGAACTACAATCACTAATTTTGCGTCTTATACTGAAAGGGTTAGCCATAATTATGGTACAAGAGGCAATAAAGCTACACTGCGCGTTCGAAGGGTCAGAACAGAAGCCGCAAAAAAGTCCTTCTGGTTCCAAGGCCCATCTTGTTTCAACGAACTACCAACTGACATTCGAAGTCTGGATTCTATCGTTGTTTTTAAGCAACGACTTAAAGAACATTTACAAAGATCATAGTTATTTTACACAACTTTAGGGTTTTTAACGATAGATATTGAAGGACATTCTAAGCTTTTTACATTTTATATTGATAGTTTTATTTGTCTTTAATTTTCAAACAGGGCCCTTGTTGATAACAGTACTTGAAGTATTAACAAGGTTTTACTCTGTATAAATATTTCTCCCTTATTAATCGTAGGTGGGACGTCCTCTAGAACCAATATTGCCAGCAATTGGCCTCGTTTTCAAACCATCAGCACATGCAGTAAAGAACTTGAAAAAGAAAGACTATTTGGGACAGGCAAAGGCAAGTAACAGTTTTTGAAAAAGGGCAGTCTTCGAGATACTCAACTACAATAGCCAAAGATGACCTTTTAGATTATCACCTTGCTAGGAATGCTCAGAACGTTAAGAGTGTTTTTGTGTAGCTTTAGCTTTCAATTTAAATGAGTTTAGTTGTTTGTAAATGCCCCCCCCCCCAACGAATCGTGCCCCGTTTGTGTGCTGGCTGTGAAGGAGTGACTTTAAAGACAAATGACGGATATATAGCATCTTGTTTAAAAATAGAACAAAAGATAGCTGAATGATTTCATTTGTCCAATTGATTGCTGATCTCTCGAGATCATCAAATACAATGGAATACAATAGGCTATATTTCGATTGCCCAGGCCCCTAACTTAAATCGCCTTATATTTCCGTCATTTGTCTTTAATTGTCTCAGTTCTTTCTTACGCAGTTGCATAGGTCAGGCTTCAACTTAGAGTCCCAGCCCTTGTTTGAGTCAATCTGATATGTGGTTGCTAATTTATGGCAGAGGAAATGCAAAATTTGTTGCTTCAAAAACAGCACTTTAATTGTTCTCTAACCATATCAAAATTAAATAATGTTTGAAAGAAAGGGTTCTGGCGTCATATTCAAATTATCTCTACATTTTGAAAAGGATTGACAGTGTTGCCTTATGGATAAACAACACTATTAGCTTTTGAAAATTTAGAAATTTAGATGTAACTTTTCTTTGATAATTTACTTAATTTTGACATTACTGGGGCACAACAGAAGTGCTGTTGTTTTAAGCGACCACTTATTTTGCTTCTCCTCCGCAATAAATCAGCAACCACTTGTCAGATTGACTCAAACAAGGTCTCAATCTCTAAGTTGATGCCTGGCCTATGCACTTATATAAAGACTGAGACAATGAAATCTGCAGCTCCTCCACAGCAGCCATACAAACAGGACACGAGTTCTTGGGACACCACATAGTATTATAAGTGATACCAAAAACTTGCATTCTTTTAAAATTTAATCTAGTAGCCTAACATAGCAAAGGCTGCTTTTCGTGCATAGCGTAGAATGAGATTTTATGCTATTTTCAAATTTTACAGGTTCTGTATACGTCTGACCCTACAGACGACAAAGCACAGTTCTCTGGAGTGAAATTGGTGAGTTTAAGATTCTGTCAATAATTTACCATTTTGTGAAGAGTTTGATCGCAGAAGGAGGACATAAGAAAACTGATAAAACGTATGAAAAGTTTAGCATAGCTTTCAAATCTTTAACTCGGCGTAAAAAGGTGGGTGTAAAATTCTGAACAAACTTTAGTTACTTATCTTTAATTCTACCGTTGAACTTTTCAGAAGTTTTCATTATTTTTCGAAATTTCAGCGTATGTTACATTTTAACTCATTTGAGGGTGTGACGTCATCAAATTTCTAAATCATAAACCAGAAAAGTGACAGACTTTTGCTTGATACCACATTGTAGACATCCATAAACTATGGTTTTTTTCGAAATTATTTCATGTTGCTTCAAACAGTTTAGAAATTGCGATGGTTTTAAGTGTTTTTGAAAATTTTTTTTGAACTCTTGAAAAAGTATAAAAACACTCTAAATCTGAAAATATTGAAGATTTCAGAAAAGTCCAACGATAGAATTATAGAGAAATAGCTGAAGTTTCTTTGAAGTCATTCAGTTCAAAGAAATAGGTCACTGAATTTACACCAGCCTTTTTAAAGATTTGGAACCTATGCTGAAAAGTTTGACTTTAGTTGCATTGTTTTATCAGTTCAACTACTGCACTGTGAATTCATGGTTTTCGTTTAGGCCACATTTTATTTTCAGACAATCTGAAATTGTAGCGTGCCCGCAAAGAACCCTGGGTGACAGTGGCTCTTTAATGAAATCGTTCAAGGTTTTTTAAAGATTTGATTCCTATGCTGCATTTTTACATCTTCCTGTAATTTTCTTTTCTCAGATGGAAGAATCACGTGATGCTCTTTTAACAGCGATCCGAAAGCCCGGACGGAAAGAAACATTGAGGCGGATTTCTGCACCTCCCAGCAGTAGGCCAACTATACGTCTCGGAAGGGTTGTTGAAAGTAAGCCGGCCAGCACTCTACCAAATCCAAAGCTACCGTCCGTTGCGGAGGGTCCGCCTCCTAGAAAACCACTCCCAAAATCACCAGAAGATGATCCGCGTTTTAGAGCAGACACTTGGACCGGGCGGCCTAAAAAACCGCTGCCGAAAGGCCCACTGCCTGGTCCTCCGCAGCGTCCATCGAATTCGCCTTCGTTTGATTCTAGGCAATCCAAATGGGATGGACAGCGTTCAGAAAACTCAGCGTTTCGTGAAAGTTCAAGAAGTCCTGTGCCAAGAGCTGTAGAGAATGGTAGAGCAAGTACGATGAGGAATACTCCATCACCACAGATGAGTGGACCCCCTAGACCTGGACCTCCTAAAAGTGGACCCCCTAAAAAGCCATTACCATCTGGGCCAGCGAATAGTCCTAAACCACAAAGGAGCCCGATGTTACCAAGCCCAAAGCAGTTTTATTCAGGCAGCCCCTCACCAAATAATGATGTAAGTGAAGTGAAAATACATGAACAATATTTATTCGTGTGTTCCAATGTTAAAAGTGATTTGGTATCAGGAGTACCGGGTGTCCCAGAGAAATATTTCTATTTGCTGTGCTTCATTTATTTCTAATCCATTCCATGTTTTGCCTGAATTAACTACTAAATGAAAATATCCTTTCACAAATTTTAAATACGGCCTTAGAGGTCTGTCCATGTTTTATCATTTCAGGAAATATATTTATTTCACCAAAAGAACTATTGATATCGGACCTTTGCTAATCAGTGAACGTCGTTTTCATTACACTTATTTTGTTCTGAAAAAATTATGGAAATGCTTCAGGGCCAAGGATCTTGAAAGTTTCTTTAGAGTTAATTAATCTTTACAACTTATTGAAAAATTTACATTATTGAATTTATGAACACCATTGAGGAAAAAAGATGTTAATATTGATATTAATCGATTTATTGTTTACTTGCCTTGTTTACTCTTCAGGAGCGACATACAGTAGATGTTGAAGTGCAATTCAGTTTTTCAATGAATTTGAAGTGTCATGAAGATATGTCCTTGCAAGATTTGAAGAAACTAATTAACAAGCAATCATTGCCAAGTTCGTTGGATGTGTTGTGAGTATTTCTTATCTATCTACTCGATGAGTAGGGAGGGGATGTACAGCCAAACTTTAAAAGAACCTTTACTTTATCTCCCTAATACAGACTTGGGAGAGATATAACTATGAGAAATAGGCTGTCAGATAATATTGATTTCTCATTGCGATCGCTTAATTTCTGCCCTTGGAGAAATTGAAGTCTATTTAACGATACGTTGATGATCCAACCAATTTTATCGCGAGAAACGATATTTGTCCATCTCCTTTTTCAGATTACTGTAAATGTGAGTAAGTGATCATCTTGGAACGATGGGAAAAGTACCGGGTATCCCAAAAAAATGAGAGCAGATTTGGTTTAGGACTAGCGATGAAAATGTAACTTTAATCAATAGCTAATCAATCTCAAAATGTTCCTCGATTAATAACTTCAATATAGATCAAAAGTAAACAGCTTCAGCGATGAACATATACATATGAAGATATAATACATTGCAAATGAAGATATTTCTGTATGTTTGGACTCTGTAGAATTAGCCAGAGCAATCAGTTTTTTTCATATAATCAACGATTTTTAAGATACAGCTGGATTCTGAGCAACGCTTTTTAGATGTGTGTGGTCTGAACACATGAAAGGACACTGCAGACTATGCTACGCGCCAATTCGAGAATTTCCTACTGAATTTGTGATATTGGCAAGCTTATCTTTATCTCTTTTACTAAAATCTTGCACAGCCCTTTGAAAGAAAAGTTAACGTGTTTGTAGACACTGATCCTGTTTGACTATTTCAAATACCCTTTCTTTCATATATCAATAAGAGTTCAAGTCTGACTGTCAGACATAATAACAAACCTTAGATATGTACTGGATGTCCGAAATGATGTATCTGCGCTTGCTGAGCCGTACAATCATGAATTATGCACCAATTTGAATAAACTACCCGCCATTTTGAAGCAAAACGGCCAACCTAGAAGTAAAAATTTAGTTCACTGAAATCGCTTAAGTCACTTCAGAGTTGTGGACAATTTTACTTGGAGGAAATTTTGAAATTCTTGAGAAAAACTAAAAATTATGATCAGATTTCACATTTAATGATATGACAATTGCATCACGTATGTTTTCAGGAACTTAAAAAAATAGCCGATATGCATTTTCATGAAAGGGGCAATCATTTTTATTAGGTTTGGAGGATGACCATGCCCACTTTCATGTTTTGAAGCTGCATTAGCTGTAAATTTACTCCAGAAAATTAAAGACGTCTTTACAAGTTAAGACCGTCCTAAAACTAATAATATCTTTGATTTTTCTCACTGATAATTATAAATCATGCAGACAGACAGTCTTAAAGGGGCTCAGTCGTCAAACAGTAAACAAATCCGTAAACTTGCACGTGTCACCAATTATCCATTGTTCATCCATTGTTCTCTGCAGTTTGTTTGATGGCTTCACCCAAGCGACGTAAAAAAGTGACCATTAAAAATCCACTTATATCCGCGCAATCGTAGAAGATATGAATGTTTGGTTTGTTCTTTAGTGAAGTACAAGGATTAATGCCCAAACAGCAACTTTCAGTTTGAAAAAAATACGAAAATCCTGTGTGATATCACCTTTCAAAAAACTGCAAAAATCATCGTTTTGTGTACATTTTGACGACGGAGCCCCTTTAAAGATTAGATACGACATTATCGCCTAGCATTGTCGCACATTATTAGACAAATCTTCGTCTGTAACATTATCGTTACAGTTTAGGCTCATCATCAAATCGTGACTGATTCACACCAAATGAATTTAAAATTAGCGATACGATATTTACAGCTTTTGATTATACTTCCAATGTTTCCGGTGTGATTTGGTGTCTTCACTGTCAATTGAAGATTCGTTATGTGGAGATTGCTTCAGATGCTGAAATTGATCAAACTTTTTTTTTATCAAATTTTTGCTGCTATTCCAATGGGATGCTTGAAGGTTTGAAGGAACTGCAGGTATTTGGTTATAAGAGTAGTCATTGACAATCTTTGATATCTGGATTTTCAGAATTGTTGCGCCTTCTTAGACTTAGTACGATTCGTCCCAGTTTTCGCTCGCAATTACAAAAACTTTATTACTTACATATTTATTAAACTGAATGGCTTGACCTATTTGTAAGGTGAAGATGAAAAAAATAGAAACGAGCGAAATATACCACGAATAGTAATCAGTCTAGCGTCTTCTTTCAAGCAGTTTTCCCGTTGCGACGTGATCAGATTGCTAAATCATAAAACACAAAAGCTGTATCATACCATCATGGGTTTGACCATGGTAGCCAGTTAAACACTGCCGGTTGCAAGGGGCCATGCAGATTTCTGAGTACTCCCATATCATAGACCTTCATAAACTATGGTTTTCCTTGAAGATCGTACCGTTTTTCCTACCGTTTGTTATCCATTAATTTGGGATTTTCAACGACTTTCATGTTTATCAATGCTTTTCGTTTATTCTTTCAACAGAAAGGAATCCCTATAATTCTGAAAGTAATCAAGATATCAAAGATGGTCAATGAACACTTCTAACGAAATGCCTTATAACGAAGCACATGTTATTCCTTTCAATCAAGCCATTAAAGTGAATGACCTGAGATATATAGCGCTTGTCTATAAATAGGACAAAGAACCTCCTAACCCTTCTATTGTTTTCTTTAGCATTGCTTTCATTCGCCACGAGCTGGATTATCAAATACAATAGGCTATTTATAAAGCTATGAGATCTCATCTTTTAACTCAGGTTATTCACTTTAAATCAAACGAGAGAAGCATAGGGCTCAAATCTTTAGAATCTTTGAAAAGGTGGGTGTAAAATTCTAGTTCATTTTCTTTGAATTGAACGGCTTGAAAGGAACTTATAGTACGTTGCTGTAAATCTGCCGTGGAATTTGTTGATATCTTGATTTGTTTTCAAAATGGCGGCAATTTAATGATTTTTGAAAAAATTGATGGAAAATTTTGAAAACATTTAAATCATCGTAAATCCTAAACCAAAGGAGAGAAAATCATATAACTTCCAAGAAAACCATAGTTTATGAAGGCCTACACTATGGTGAAAAGCATAAATCAGTATTTTTTCTGGTTTAGGATTTAGAAATTTGATGACGTCATAGCCTCAAACTCGATAAATGCTGCCATTNTCGTTTATTCTTTCAACAGAAAGGAATCCCTATAATTCTGAAAGTAATCAAGATATCAAAGATGGTCAATGAACACTTCTAACGAAATGCCTTATAACGAAGCACATGTTATTCCTTTCAATCAAGCCATTAAAGTGAATGACCTGAGATATATAGCGCTTGTCTATAAATAGGACAAAGAACCTCCTAATCCTTCTATTGTTTTCTTTAGCATTGCTTTCATTCGCCACGAGCTGGATTATCAAATACAATAGGCTATTTATAAAGCTATGAGATCTCATCTTTTAACTCAGGTTATTCACTTTAAATCAAACGAGAGAAGCATAGGGCTCAAATCTTTAGAATCTTTGAAAAGGTGGGTGTAAAGTTCTATTTCATTTTCTTTGAATTGAACGGCTTGAAAGGAACTTATAGTACGTTGCTGTAAATCTGCCGTGGAATTTGTTGATATCTTGATTTGTTTTCAAAATGGCGGCAATTTAATGATTTTTGAAAAAATTGATGGAAAATTTTGAAAACATTTAAATCATCGTAAATCCTAAACCAAAGGAGAGAAAATCATATAACTTCCAAGAAAACCATAGTTTATGAAGGCCTACACTATGGTGAAAAGCATAAATCAGTATTTTTTCTGGTTTAGGATTTAGAAATTTGATGACGTCATAGCCTCAAACTCGATAAATGCTGCCATTTTGAAGCTAATCAAGATATCAACAAATTGCCACGGCAGATTTACAGTAAAAAACGCTAAGTTCCTTCCAAGCCATATAATTCGAGTGAAATCGTAATAGAATTTTACACCGACCTTTTTAAAGATTTGAGCCTATGCTAACGAGAGATGCATCAACCATTCGTGCAAATCACAGATGCTATCGTTAAAATATCTGATCTTTACTTTCCTCATCGTGGGTTTGTTTATTTGCCACACGCAACGAACTTATTTTTATTGTTTATTTACTGCTGTTGTTTATTCATTCAAACGTTGTATTTGCAGCTACGTTGATGGTTTAGGAAGACAAAAGAAGCTAACAACTTCAGCATTCGATCATATCCTACAGGGAAGTATAGATCATCCAAAACTCATGTGCTTTCCACCTTAAATCTCCAATGATCAAGTATGTATATTCCTTATTCACTTAGCTAATTTAATTTGCACATAAATTGTTTGCAGCAATAATCAAACGCGCCAATGAAGGTCGCAGATCATTAACAACCAAAGGGTAACAGATATCTTTCATTTTTTATGGCTTGTTTATTTATTTTCATTTGCAAGATTGGGTAAATTTGGTACAACTCGATTTTTTTCGTTCGTCCATAGAATGTGATGAAAGTTACTGAGTGATTCAATAAAACAATCCCCGTTGAAAGACCATTGCTTCCTAAATATCAAGACAATGGCTGCGGTCACACAAGACGTTTTTACTTCGTTGTATAACAAGGACAGATTTCGTAAGACAATAGCATGAGTTGCTTTTGTTGACACCTGAATTAAAAGCGTTTAGCGATCGCAGACAAATTCTCTCAAGCAGTAATTCAAAACAAACAAAGCTGCAGAAGTTTCTTTGAAACCTAGGTAGCTATCGCACTCGTTGTGCATTCCAGACATTGTTTTTAAGAGCAAACTTGAGCGTAAATAGAAAGAAGAAGGATATATCTACACACCTACCATGGGCATTTTATTTCTTTGGTTCAAAAGCTGAGCAGCAAGTGTTTTAATTACAGCCAAAAAATAGGAGAATTGGATCGGCTCTTGAACCAAACAAATCAAATGCCCGAGGCAGATGTGCAGATATATCTTTCTTCTTTCTATTTACGTTAAGGTTTGCTCTTAAAAACAATGTCTGGAATGCACAACGAGTGCGATAGCTACCTGGGTTTCAGAGAAACTTTTGCGGCGTTGTTGTTTTTAATTCTATCCTTGTTATTGCTTTGATATCCAGGGAGCAGTTATTGGCCTTTCAAACGGGGGTTTTTTTATTGATTCATACACGGTAGCACTTTGACAATGCTACACAATGATACTTGTTCAATGAAAAATGATTTATAATCTAAAACTTTATCGTGAATCACCACCTGCGTGAGTCACTTTCTAGTTTACGAATGCTTATTTTTCTTTTCAAAAATTATAAGCATATCTTTCCATTATCAACACAATTTTGAATACACTTACTTGGTTTGTTATTGTTACTAAAATGACTCAATTGTAAGCAACAAGTACAGATAATGTTACTATAGAACTCGCTACTTTTTATTGACACCTAGATACAAAGCAATTTGTGATTGCAGACAAATGGAATTCCATGCTCGGTTGGTCAAGACATAAACAAACACAAAGCAAACCGCAAAAATCGCCCTGAATCCCGGGTCGCTAGCTCGCACGTTGTGCATTCCAGGAATGGTTTTTAAGATCAAATATTAGCACATATCGAAAGAAGAAGGATATATCTAAACTTCTGCCTCGGGCATTTTATTTTTTTTGCACAGAAGCTGAGCAGTAAGTGTTTTAATTCTACACCTAAAGAGTGGGAGAATTGGATCCCCTCCCAATTGGCTTCTGCACAAAATAAATAAAATGCCCAAGGCAGATGTGCAGATATATCCTTTCGATATGTGCTAATATTTGCTCTTAAAAACCATTTCTGGGATGCACAAGCATAAGAATCATTCGTCGTACATAGCCGATTGCTCGTGGCCCATGGTCGAAACCGCCAAAGCCTCATTTTCACGGACCAATCAGACGGCTAAAAAGCGAGGGAGACAAAAGAAACCCGTGAAGATTTTCCTAAATTTTACCTACCTTCATAAAACGCAACCAGGACAAAAAACTGCTTGAGATTTCCCGAATTTTTTTAAAGCAATCTACTCTCCAGATGTTTGGGAGTACAAGTTTGGATGCCGGTTAAAATATCTTCAGGATTGGCGGAGTTATTGCCTCTCCAATAGACAAAATCGGCGAAGGCTTGTCGAGACCTGTTTACGCCACTTCAAGTCAGGTGATAAAGCCTCTTGATAAAACCTCTTTTGAATTTTATAAGTTATTTCGCAACGAGCAAACTTTTGCCATGAATGTAAAAAGTAGTACAATACAGAAACTTCCCTAGAGTATTGCCACATGACTTGAAATGCGCGAACAAGCCTTTGTAGACTTTTTCAATTCACATAGAAACCGTAGGGGCATTGAATCTTCAATAAAAGAAAATTTAGCGAAAGACAATAGCAAGAACAATAGAAAACACAGATTGTGGCGTTTTCGGGTCGTTCTTACAACAATCACTATTGTTATTACTATTGTCTCCCGGCCAGAATCTCTATTGTTCAAGGTTCAGTGCCTTGTCGGTTTGTTTGTGGCCATAACTCCACCAATCCTGGAGATATTTTAACCGGCATCCAAACTTTTACTCCCAAACATCTGGAGAGTAGATTGCTTTAAAAAAAGTCGGGAAATCTCAAGCAGTTTTTTGTCCTGGTTGCGTTTTATGCAGGTAGGTAAAATTTAGGAAAATCTTCACGGGTTTCTTTTGTCTCCTTCGCTTTTTAGCCGTCTGATTGGTCCGTGAAAATGAGGTTTGGCGGTTTCGACCATGGGCCACGAGCAATCGGCTATGTACGACGAATGATTCCTATGCTGGATGCACAACGAGCGAGCTAGCGACCCGGGTTTCAGGGCAAATTTTGTGGCTTGCTTTGTTTTTGTTTATGTCTTGACCAACCGAGCATGGAATTCCCTTTGCCTGCAATCACAAATTGCTTTGTATCTGGGTGTCAATTAAAAGTAGTGAGTTCAATTATAACATTATCTGTCCTTGCTATTGTAAGCTACAATCGCGGACAATATTCATGAGACACGTTGCTTTGTGAAGGAAATTTCGAGTTAGGATCCCCCGCCCCCATTGCAATGTTGGAGGCTGATGGAAATGTCATAGATGAATTGACAAGTATGCGTTCTTCACGCAACCAACATTGCAAAAGGGGGCGGGGGTCATCAGCAGTGGAAGGTAGTAGTTTACATGCAGGAAAGACCTCTTTTAACACAAAACGTATCTGTCCTAACGAGGTTTGTCCGCGGTTGTTGATACTGAGTGAATGTGCCATTATCACTATTGGGCAAAGGCAAATTTTATAAACAAGAGATTCAAGTTTTGCAGAGACAAAGGGATTTCTCTTCCTGAAGAATAGATTGCACACCTCTGAATGAACTCCATTAAATCAAAATCCACAGAAAGAAGAAAACATTATGATTAGCTGCACAGAAGGTGTAAAATCTATTATTCTGGCTGTGACATCGCTTTGTTTTAACCAGATCCTTTGTGTCACAAAATTTACATATCCCCCTTGCTTCACTATTGGGAAAAATACTCTTAACTCTGTATTTCTTTATTAAATATTTCAAACTAAAGCGCACACTATTTTGATATTTTGTCTTTTTGCAATGCAGTGTATCTATTTATGAAAATAACATTGTAAGTTTTTTAAGCAATTTGATTTTGCAAGGATGATAGTCATTACCAGATAGCTACTCTGATTTAGTTAGAAATAGATTTAAAACAAGTTAGTTTGCATAGCAGATGAGATGTACAGTAGTTTTATGGGTCATTTGCTCTGCCTCTCATCTCACATTGATCGTAAAAGCGGGCGCAAAGGAAGCGAGATATTGCTGCAAAAACATTGATTTTCGATGTTTCTCGCTATGTTGCCTGGGCGAGCAAACGGGAGAGATGCAAAATACACTTTGCTTTGCTGCATGCGCGCGCGAACTGGAAAGCATTTATCACGATGGTTGCAAAGATCATGCATGGTGCTATTCAAATTGAGCATGCGCTAAACTGCCCTTAGAAGAGACCATATTGCTGTCAAGGCCCGCAAACGAGAAACTTTGTTGTAGTAACGAAATTTCATCTTGGAAGTACGAAACGTTATTGAAAAACTTCAAAAAACGTTTGTTACTTCCAAGATGCAGAATGTGCGTCTGGAACATTTGTTGCGTTGATGCGCAAATGAAGAAATGTTCAGGAAACAATCGAAGCTAATGAATTTTTCCGCAACACTGTTAGTTTCAAAGCAGAATGATCTCAGTTATGTCAGGCTAAAACTTTGTGCCTTTATTTAGCTTCTGTGAGTTTAAATGTTTGTCATGACGGCAAGTCTTTTAGTGAAATTTCAAATTCTGAAATACAGCCCCCATACAGTCTTCCTTTATATTAGGGCTTTTTCATATCCTTTATATTATGCTTTTTCATTTAACATCAGCAGGTTGCTCGCTCATCATCAAACGAATTTATTTCCTTTATTTGAAATATTGGCATAGCAACTCATTTGATCGTTGGCAGTTCATTTCCGCATCAGGGTATTTTGGGAGACGCATTTTTTGTCGAATGCTTTCTTCATCTTTTAAACTGAGGGAATGGGCGATGCATCACCTTCGCTAGACGTAAGATATTTTATTAGAAACCCTTAAAAGAAACTCAATGCTCAGAACACCAAAATTAAGAAACTCTATGGGACTCTATGGCCGGAAAAGTAATACTTAAGATTTAAGAAAATGTTTTATTTTTATCTCATTTGTCAAATTTTAAAGTATAGTTTTGCTGTATTTTCACTGCTGGCTACCTGGGGCAAAACCTACAATACCCTTTCAAAAATTCACACTTTTGCAACACCCTCCCCTTTTTTAGCATACGCCTATCGGAAATATCAGCCTTCGTATGTACCTGCATTATTAATGAAACGTGTGAAGCAAGAAGGAAGGGTTCTACCATTAGGATTTAATATATTTCTTAGACTCCTGTACAAGCTAAACTTCCAAAAATCCTAAACTTTCTCCCCCTAATGCAGGCAAGTAGCAGCAGATATATTGCCAATGAAGATGTTTCTACATGTTTGAGGCCCGTAGAATTCGCCAGTGCAATCAGATTGTTTATGCCATCAATTATCCGTCGCCAAATTGTAAACAAATCTGTAAACAATATTGTTTTACGCACGTGTCCATTGTTTACTTCAGTTTGTTTTTTGGTTTTTTATGTTGAATATAACGCTTCTATTTTGAACAAAACTGAAAATTCTATGTGATAGTGCCTTGCAGAAAACTGTAAGATCATCGTTTCTACAAAAAGTTTGGAGACAGCCCTCAAAAAGTGTGATTGTACATTAGAAGCCATGGCCGGAAAGCAAGTAAGGGAGGGTCTTTGTTTTGGTTTCATATATGTTGAGGTGTATCATTGAGGCGTATGACAAGCAGTTTTCAAGACAGCCAGAACAATCCTGCCCTTAGGAATAGTTTAGTCTTTAATTAGTAATCACAAGATTCGCTCGCTTGTGAAATTTAAATTTTCACCTGCATTTAATACATCTTTGATTTTCAAAACAATATTATTGCGCTGTCATGAAACCAATTTAATATGCGAAGACGTCAAAAGCAAGAATTACTCATAATTGCAAGCGTCAGACTTTTAAAAAGCTAGATGAAAATTGCTTGAGCACGTTTCGTTATGATTTCACGAGCGTAGAGGATCATTCCAAAACTTTTGGTTTAGTCTTGTAAAATGATATTGCTCATTTCTTCCAAATGAATTGATCGAAACAAACTTCAGGTGATTTCCTATAATCTCAAAGAGAGCATTTTTGATATCATTATTATGTTCAGAGTTACAGCATTTCCAAAATATCTGCTATGTATGAAGTTGTGACGTCATCAAATCGCTAAATTGTTAACCATAAAAGCTACGGAATTTTGCTTGTTACCATCTTGTAGCCCTTAAAAAACTGAACATTCCATGTATTGGTCATATTGATTTTCCTCAATCAGTTTAGAATTTATGGAGTTTTTAATGTTTGTCAAAGCTTCATGGACCTAATAAGAAAATGAATTACAAGAAGCTTCATGTTTCAATATTCTTCATGGACCTCCTCTCTTACATCCTTTCATAAACTTTAAAACGCTGTGGTTCCAAAAATGATTATGGTACCAAAAATGCTCTCTCTGAGATTATGGTAAATTACATAAAATTCCCTTCGAATCGAGAGAAAGAGGCAATGACATTAAATTTAATTTTAGATTTTTCAAAGGTTCGTTGCCTGTGCTGACTTTGCGTCAACTTTCAGCAAGAAAGCAACATTCAGAAAACAATACCCTCCAGCAAGGATGAATTTTATAGAACAAAGGATCCAGTTCTATTTAAGACAAAGTGATTTGACAGCCTCAAGAATAGATTTCACACGTTCAATGCAGCCGACCATGATGTTTTGCTTTCTCTGTTGGTCTTGATTTGATTGAGTACACTCAGAGGTGTGAAATCTATTTTTAAGGAAAGCATAATCACTTTGTTTTTTCGAATCTTTGGTTTTGGAAAATTTGCCCTTGCTGTGCCCGGGGGGGGGGGGGTACTTTAGAATCATTTTGAAATACAGAAGTCATCCAGTCCGAAGGAGGTGAATACAGACTGATCAAGAAGTTACCAAAGTCCTGAATCGCTAGTAAAAGAAGCCCTACTGTGGTGTATGATGATGATGATGATGTGTTCATGGTCACGTAATTTGAAAGGTGTTATGCTTTGGAGTAGAACAATCGCCCATATGCTGGTAATGAAGAACCCACGCTTTCTTGAAGAAAAGTCGTCTTGTTGGAATATGCTAACAACAAACAATGCCTGAAAACCACTGCCATCATCGGAATTTCCTAAAAATGAATGATTTCATTTCTGTAAACAGAAATGCCGCCCTGATTGGAATTTGTTGCAAACAAGTGATTCCTACAGAAGATTGATCGCCTGCCCCATGTTTTTTGTTGGAAGTTGAANTATTGCGGCCTCACGGCCTATCAAACTTTTCAAATCAAGAACTATTGCAAATACTCTTTTATGGCCACGGACAAGTACCTTTTGATTCAAATACAAAAAATTCTTGAGGCGACATTGAAATATATTAAGGCCTCAGAACGCTTCCAATAACTTGCTAAAACCATAGCATGGGCGTTGGGTCTTTGGGGGGATTGCGCAGTTTCGTGTGGTCTTTTTGGGGATCTGATGCTTATGCTCTAACTCTCTCGTGTAAACCTTTCCTCCTCTATGTTTAGTGTGGCGTCGTCTGTTATGCCCGGTCGCCCATTACGGCCGATTATCAAGTATACTAGCTAGTTGGCTTTCTGATTATACTTTTTGAGGACAAATTCAAATTTTCGACAACATGGGCGACACCACTGTAGTCATTTTCGTAGTTTTGTAATATTTGTCGATATGTTAAGTGTAGGTTTTAGGGTTGTTGTGTATTTCCATGCTCCCTTCGCCGTTGTTTTGTAATGTTGTAATTGTTTGTTATTGTAAATTTTATGAGAATATAAAAAAAAAAAGTTTGTCATGACGGCAAGTCTTTTAGTGAAATTTCAAGTTCTGAAATAAAGCCCCCATACAGTCTTCCTTTATATTATGCTTTTTCATATAAAATTCAGCAGGTTGCTCGCTCATCATCAAACGAATTTATTTCCTTTATTTGAAATATTGGCATAGCAACTCATTTGATCGTTGGTAGTTCATTTCCGCATCAGGGTATTTTGGGAGACGTATTTTTTGTCGAATGCTTTCTTCATCTTTTAAACTGAGGGAATGGGCGATGCATTACCTTGGCTAGACGTTATATATTTTATCAGAAACTCTTAAAAGAAACTCAATGCTCTGAACACCAAAATTAAGAAACTCTATGGGACTCTATGGCCGGAAAAGTAATACTTAAGATTTAAGAAAATTTTTTATTTTTATCTCATTTGTCAAATTTTAAAGTATAGTTTTTGCTGTATTTTTACTGCTGGCTACCTGGGGCAAAACCTACAATACCCTTTCAAAAATTCACACTTGTGCAACACCCTCCCCTTTTTTAGCTTGCGCCTAGCAGAAATATCAGCCTTTGTATGTACCTACATTATTCATGAAACGTGTGAAGCAAGAAGGAAGGATTCTACCATTAGGATTTAATATATTTCTTAGACTCCTGTACAAGCTAAACTTCCAAAAGTCCTAAACTTTCTCCCCCTAATGCAGGCAAGTAGCAGCAGATACATTGCAAATGAAGATGTTTTCTACATGTTTGAACCCCGTAGAATTCGCCAGTGCAATCAGATGTTTTATGCCATCAGTGATCTGTCGCCAAATTGTAAACAAATCTGTAAACAACATTGTTTTACGCACGTGTGCATTGTTTACTGCAGTTTGTTTTTTGATTATTTATGTTCAATATAACGCTTCTATTTTGAACAAAACTGAAAATTCTGTGTGATAGTGCCTTGCAGAAAACTGCAAAATCATCGTTTCTACAAAAATTTTGGAGACAGCCCTCAAAAAGTGTGATTGTACATTAGAAGTCATGGCCAGAAAGCAGGTAAGGGAGGGTCTTTGTTTTGGTTTCATATATGTTGAGGTGTATCATTGAGGCGTATGACACGCAGTTTTCAAGGCAGCCAGAACAATCACGCCCTTAGGAATAGTTTAGTCTTTAATTAGTTATCAGAAGATTCGCTTTCTTGTGAAATTCAAATTTTCACCTGCATTTAATACATCTTTGATTTTCAAAACAATATTATTGTGCTGTCATGAAACCAATTTAATATGCGAAGACGTCAAAAGCAACATTTACTCATAATTGCAAGCGTCAAACTTTTACAAACCCAGATGAAAATTGCTTGAGCACGTTTCGTTATGATTTGACGAGCGTAGGATCATTCCAAAACTTAGATTTGTCTTGTAAAATGATATTGCTCATTTCTTCCAAATGAATTGATAGAAAGAAACTTCAGGTGATTTCCTATAATCTCAAAGAGAGCATTTTTGATATCATTATTATGTTCAGAGTTACAGCATTTCAAACATTTCTGCTAGTTGTGAAATTGTGACGTCATCAAATCGCTAAATTGTTAACCATGAAAGCTACGGAATATTGCTTGCTACCATCTTGTAGCCCTTAAAAAACTGAATATTCCTTGTATTGGTCATATTGATATTCCTCTATCAGTTTAGAATTTGTGGAGTTTTTAATGTTTGCCAAAGCTTCATGGACCTAATAAGAAAAAGAATTACAAGAAGCTTCATGTTTCAATATTCTTCATGGACCTCCTCTCTTACATCCGTTCATAAACTTAAAACGCTGTGGTTCCAAAAATGATTATGGTACCAAAAATGCTCTCTCTGAGATTATGGTAAATTACATAAAATTCCCTTCGAATCGAGAGAAAGAGGCAATAACATTAAATTTAATTTTAGATTTTTCAAAGGTTCGTTGCCTGTGCTGACTTCGCGTCAACTTTCAGCAAGAAAGCAATACACTCATTTTTTTTATAAGAAACCTCTTATAAGAAACGGTAGGCTCAATTTTTCGAAAGCTAAGAAACAACCCTACCTGAATTGAAAAAAGCTAAGAAACTTCTACAATTTTCAGTTTTAATTTTTCCTATCACACTCAAAAATATTTGGACACTGTGCAGTTAAAGCAACTGTTTGGACATTATTTTGAGTGCGAATCATGTTATTTACTCGTTTTGAGATTTTACTAAGTAATTTGGGAACCCTTTAGACAAGACAAACTCAACTCTAAACTTCCGGCAATAAAAATATAAGAAACACGTAAGAAACTTGTGGTAGCAAAATGGCCCAA